>CAJHNH020002212.1:232633-237633 GCA_905116865.2 Candidula unifasciata | reverse complement strand
TTTGAGAGAAAGGTACGATATAAGATACTGGTTATTGCCTAGGAATGTAAAAGTAGAAGTAGTCAGAGACCTGTTAAACCGTTGGGGGGTTTATAGTAAGTTTTCCCATCCATTTAGGCGTATCACGTAAATAGTGATTGATCTATATTTTAAAGATTAGTCGGTACCCGGTGTGTGATGTGATTATCATCATGCTGGCCGTCTTTACTTCTAATGTCTATCCACTGGTATCAACTTTAGGCTAGGCAGACGTGGCAGCCGGGTCATAAAAAAATAACATCATTTGAACCCACCTCCTTCGTGGGTTATGTATTCACTATTATCAGATGCCTTGCCAGCTGGCGTAGGCGCTCATGCATCTCCACAGATCTATGTCTTTAGTGTTCTGGATCAATTCCACTGATGATATTCCTTTGTGCCACTGTCTTAAGCCATCCAGCATCATTTCTCTTGGTCTGCCTCTGCCTCTTCTACCAGTGATCTTTCCAGTCATCACGATATTCTCCAGTGCTCCTTTTCTCATCACATGACCAAAGAACTTTGTCTCCTTCTCACTGTTGTATATATGTATGCATTGATCTTCATATATTCTAAGCCACCGCAAGTAACCTAATATTGTCAGTTTTGCACTCGATGGCTCCTTCAAAAAAAAAAAAAAAAAAAAATTACTTTACGCTTTTACCTCAACGGGCAAATAGTCCTAGATGTACATTTTTTATAGACCTATTGGCACTCCATTGTGATGTGGTCAAAATCCTGCCAGCCGCCTGTGTTTCCCAGTACATTATCCGGTACACATTTTAAATTGGGTCGACTTAGAAGCATGGATGTATGCATGCATCGTGCATGTCTGTCTGTCTGTCTGTCTGTCTGTCTGTCTGTCTGTCTGTCTGTCTGTCTGTCTGTCTGTCTGTCTGTCTGTCTGTCTGTCTGTCTGTCTGTCTGTCTGTCTGTCTGTCTGTCTGTCTGTCTGTCTGTCTGTCTGTCTGTCTGTCTGTCTGTCTGTCTGTCTGTCTGTCTGTCTGTCTGTCTGTCTGTCTGTCTGTCTGTCTGTCTGTCTGTCTGTCTGTCTGTCTGTCTGTCTGTCTGTCTGTCTGTCTGTCTGTCTGTCTGTCTGTCTGTCTGTCTGTCTGTCTGTATATGTAAGTATGTATGTATGCATGTATGTTTAGGTATCTGTCTGTCTGTCTGTCTGTCTGTCTGTCTGTCTGTCTCTCTCTCTCTCTCTCTCTCTATATATATATATATATATATATATATATATATATATATATATATATATATATATATATATATATATATATATATATACTTGCTGTACCCGGCCACGCGTTGCTGTGGCTTAGTTTGGCTAAATGGAAATGAAAGAAAATAGAAATCGCACGTGTCTAATACAATCATTGTCTGCTCAGATATAGAAATAGTCTTTGACCCCCCCCCCCCCCCCCACCCCCAACCACTACTAAATCCACCTACTACTCTCTATCTCCTCAAAGGTTTTTGGAAAAAAAAGACAACGGAAATCGCTCGTGTCTAATATAGTTAATGTCGCAATCACTCTCTGCACAGATATAGAGATAGTCTCGATTTCCAACTTTAGAAAACGCACCATATAATTGTGTCTTTAAATTAGTGTTCGTTTAAATTGTGTTATTAGCACAGTAACAAAAATTGTTATTTGGTTATCACATGCTAAAGCTGTTTGTATTTTTATAGGAGACGGAAGTAAAGCTACAGCTGTACTTGTAAATAACAAAGTCAGTCGTAAAAAAATTGAATAGCGGAGGTAGCGTTAGTAAAATATAAAAAAAATAAAGTAATTAAAACTTGAAAATCTCGTGTAAAGTTTTTTAAGTTCTCTTAAATTTAGGTCATTACACACATCCCCTCCCCTCTTCCATCAACAACTGCTCTCTCACTCTTCGAAGGATTTGAAAATCATCACCTGGCGATATTTTGTTGTTGTTGTAACTGACATTGACTAAAATCCGGACTAAAATGGAGAGCAGGAATTGTAATAGGTAGTGAATGGGGCTAGTGTAATATTTACCACATCATCCTTCAAGTACCAGTACAACTACTACCACGACCACCACCACAGTAGCTAAAATAATGTCACTGCTATCTGTTTTACCATCGGAGTAGACAGGTAATCGTGAGCCAGAAGATTTGGTGCCGCATAGCTAGTGCTGTCGCCACGGACTGGTCAGGTTAGGATGTAAAATTTCGCTTCCCGACAGAAGAACGCCATAACCTTACCGGCGGTCTTCACATGAGAGCACTACGGTGTAACCGCCCAACCACAACTACTACTGCTGCTGCTACTTTGAGTGGGTAAAGCAGTTACTGTGACTTAAAGCTCTCTCAGTAAACAGTTTGCACCCAACCCCCCCCCCCCCCCCAAAAAAAAAAAAAAAAAAAAAATTCGCCGACTACTCTTTTCCTCATTGAAGTAGTTTTGAGGGGAAAAAAAAATTGAAAACAGGAAAAATACACAGCTTAAAACTCCAACGCAGGTGAAATAATTAAATGTAAATGAAAATAAATGGAAAGCTATGAAATTTCAGCGTAACCATGCAATTGTAAAGTTTAGAAATGAAATCATAAGTATGCGAAATAGTCAAATTTAATTATCAACTGATTTACCCACATACCTGTGTGTTTTTTTTTTTTTTTTTTTAGTATTAAGGGCTACATGGCTAGTGCTGTCGCCACAACAGTGCAGGTGAGGTTTTTATTTTAGCCTAGGGCAAAAACAAAAATCTACTGAGGATTCGAACCCTGGTCTCCCGGACGGGAGCCTAGTGTTCTAACCATTCGACCAAACAGCCACTTCATCGGAGAAACGAAAAGAGAACAAAACTATATAAGATGTGTGTCCCTACTACAGTGTCCCGATTATAATACAACTAACTCAAAACAGCAGGCAATTGTTTTCTCATAGACATATATTCCAGATATATTATTGAAACGGCACAACAATAGAAATCGCACGTGTCTAACACGGCTAATGCCGCAGTCAATGTCTGCGCCGACGTCGAGATAGGCCTTGATGCCCCCTCCCCCTTTTTTCCCTTCCAATCCATCGGCTACTTTCCAACTCATCGATGGTTGTTTGACAGAAAATAGAAATCGTGTTTAATATGGTTATTGTGGCAATCATTGCCTGCACAGATATAGAGATAGTCTTGTTTGCTGTAGTTCCAGTTTGTTTAAAAAAAAAAAGTTCAAGTCGCCCTAACCAGCTCCAAAATTGAGCGGTGGTTATGTTGGGATTGCGTTTAGTTGTTTGGGGTTTCCAATAGTTTTTTGTCCATTGTGGCGTGTCTATACGCCTGTATTTGTGCCAATTGACAGCCTTATGTCCTTTCCTTGTTGTGTGTCTTGTTGTCCAGCCCGCCGTCCCTGAGTGTATCAAGGCATTCACCAGTGTCACCATTTCGAAACAAACAAGCTTGCCACCTTGCGCCAGAAAACACGGCCCTTTTCAGGTTCCCACATTTAAAATCTTTTTGTGCCTTAATGTTTTCGCATCTTGCATGTGCATGTGCGTTTGGCTTATTTTTTTTTTTGGGGGGGGGGGGGCCTTCCCCCCCCCCCCCAATTGTTTAGACATGTTTTCTTCTTGTAAAAAATGATTTAAATGTAGTGGACATGAGTATAGGTAAAGTCAATTGAAAATGATCCGAAAAATTTTTTAAAGGACATAGTGAGGTCGGAAGTTGTAGATAGATGGGTAGTTTTTTTTAAGTTCCCTTTTAGGCGTCCGGACTTGGAAGTTGGGATGTCTCTGTCCTCTGGTCTGTTTCCTTCTCGGTAGGTCGCTGGGATGTTCCTGGTCGTGTTGTCGTTGCCAGGATGGTTGGTCCAGTAGTTTTTCTAGCATTTGTCCTACCACGCCCATCTCTAATTATCTGGAGCTGGCCGTGGTCCTACTTAGGTATTGCTTCACCAGTTTCTGGGTGTTAGGATCGCTGTTCACATGCAGGATCTCGGTGACAAAAAGAGTGATGTTTTTACTCTGCAGGTGGTTCTTGACTGGGCGCCTTTGCACTTTGTACCTGGAACATTCCAGTAGGTAGTGGGCAAATGTGTTGTTTTTATTGCATTCGGGACACCTCGGTGTTTTGTATGTTTCCGTCCAGTTGCCAAGTCTGAGGTTCCATAATTTGTTATAGACTGGTATTTTCATCGGATCTTTAATCTGGGAGGCGAGTCTGGGTTTTCTTAGAAGCTGAAAGGCGTGTCTGCCCTGCACACATTGTTGCCATTGTGTGTTCCAGGCCTCTGTGATAAACTGTCTTGTGGCTGCTCGGCCCTCTGACTTACCCATACCTATGTCTAGGGTGTGGTCGCAGTGGACGCCCTTTTTGGCCGCCATGTCAGCCTTTTCGTTTCCGATTATCCTCTTGTGGGCTGGTATCCAGTCGATTGTGAGTTGGCACCCCTTTTGTTTAAGTTTTGTTGCTGCGGCCAGGATACCCTCTTTAATGTCGGGTCTGCTATTTTTGCAGAGGCTGCTTAGTGCTTGAACTGCGGCTGGCGAGTCAGTAAGAACGTAGGTTTTTGTGTGTACTGTTTTCAGGGCTAACTCCAGAGCTTTCTGTATCCCTATCAGCTCGGCGGTGAATATGGCGACCCCGTCCGTTAGTTTGAACTGCTCTGTGACTCTGGCTTTTTGTGATTAGAGTCCAGCACCGACCTTGCCCTTCTCATTTTTTGAACCATCGGTGTATATAATGGAGAAACTGTCTTTGGTCAGGTTTTGGATAAACTCGTCTGCTATTATCCTAGCCTCTCCCTTCTCGGCTGTTTTTGATATTAGCTTCGTGAGTCGGGTCTTGTTTGCTGTACCACGGCCTATTCTATTTATTAGAGAAGGCGTTGGATGTACGTATCTCGCCGGCGAATGGTGGAAGTGTTGCGTTCTGACTACGGCGCATGCGCATTTACTAACGTGGCTATAATTAACTATCACTAAAAATGTAAATATTAGTTTC
>CAJHNH020002212.1:123655-226253 GCA_905116865.2 Candidula unifasciata | reverse complement strand
GAGTCTAGTACAGATGGAGCGAATGCGTTTTTGTTTGGACCTTGCCCGAGCCTTGGAAACGATGGGGGCGATACTAGAACTGGCTCTGGCGTTAGCCCTCATTCTAGCCTGGTCGACAACGGCTGCTAACTCCTTTAGCACCTTGTTGTGGCGCCAGTATATATCGGCCTTGACCTAGGGCTTTCCTGCACGCGGACAGGACGTGCTCAAGAGTTTGCTTTGATTTGCACAACGGGCAAGTCGGATCGTTGGTCGCAGACCATTTAACCATATTAAACACCGGACGGTAATACATCGTACGCCGAACGAACGATAAAGCTCAGTCGCAGCGGGGTCATCCGCCAGATCTCACCCCATGTGAGTACTCTTGGCAATGCGCTCTCCAGGCTGACCCAATGGCCCTGCTGCGACTGTTGGGCTGCTTTCTGGACCCGAACCTCGTTTTCGTTGTCCCTCACCGTTTGTATCACCATGTCTCGGCGTTCTTTGGCTGAGGCCTTTGACCACCAATTGACCTTCCCGTGCCCTAGGCCTCGACGGTCGGTTTGTGTGTAACCCATAATCTCCTTCAATTTTAGTGCGTTCTGAGCAGATTCAATCGCATCGAGGACTCTCCACTTCTGACCAGTCTTTAGAGCGGGCTGGACAGCGATGACATTTGGGTCTGAAGACTCGCGCAGAAGCATGGCGAGTCTTACTTTGCCGACTGTAAACTCTTCTGTTATTGATTTGAACGGAAGTACCAGCTTAGCCTGCTTACAATACAGAGCCACGTCGGTCAGACAAGGCGGTGCACCAATCCACTTTCTTAAGGCTGTGTTGATTTTCTTTTCCATGGCTTCCACTGCAGTCATCGTCACCTCGTAGACTGACAGTGGCCATAGGAGTTTCGGAATCAACATGAATTGGAGACACCATACCTTGAATTTTCCGACCAGCCTGCATCGCTCGATCGCGAGCAGGCCTGTAGCCAGTGACTCATGTATTCGCCTGACTTCCGCTCTGTCAGATAACTTTGAATCGTAAACGCGACCGAGACTCTTCACCGGTTCCTCCAGAACCGTAGGGATCTTGTTCCTTGCCACCGTAAAACTGGTCGCCGACACCCTGCCCTTATGGATTAACAGACTCCTCGACTTCTGCGGTTTGAACTGCATACCGCTCCATTGGACCACCGCGTCCAATCTTTTCAGGATCGTGCGGGCAGACTCCTCGCTGCCCGTTATAATAGTCGTGTCATCCATAAATGCGCGTAGTGGCGGCAACCAGTGATCCCCTATTTGAAGGCCCAGTCCGTAGCCGGCCGCCCCGTCTAACATGATCTGCATTGCCATGACAAACAGTATGGGTGAGATCGTACAGCCCATAGCTATCCCAATCTGCAACTCAGTCCACCTCGTGGTAAACGTCGAGGTAGAGAAGCGCAAAGCGAACTTGGAGAAATATTGCTCGACCATTTGACTGATCTGTGTCGGTACGTGAAACATGCGAAGGGCTCGCCACAGTAGCCTATGGGGGACTGCCCGTAGGCGTTGGCTAAGTCCAACCATATAACGTGCAAATCGGTTCTCTCATGCTTGGCTCTCTGGATAGCCTCCCAAATCATGGTCGCGTGTTCAAGGCACCCAGGAACGCCTGGAATGCCACCCTTCTGAACACTCGTATCTATGTACTTGTTAGTCATCAGATACTGTGTGAGCCGGCGAGCCATGACTGAGAATAATATCTTACCCTCGACATTCAACAGCGAGATGGGCCTGAATTGGGAAAGACTCTTCGAGTCCTGCTCTTTGGGAATGTAGACCCCATTTGCCTTTGACCACTCTGGACATATGTGATTGCGGATCCACGCTTGTCTCAACAAGACGTGAAGCATTTTAAGGATTTTCGGGCAACGCTTGTAAAGAACGTACGGAACACCGTTCGGACCTGGGGCAGACTTGCCGCTGGCCTTTTTCACAACGTCCTCAACCTCAGACCAAAGGGGAGGTACCAGTTTAAATGGTACCTTCGGCTCCGAAGGCTGTTTGAGTCCGCTTAGGATCTCTGGATTGTCATCGAGAGGCTCTCTTCTCTTTTTATCCGAGTACATCTTGCGTAGATGTAGCTCTAGTTCTTCCTGACTGACAACCAGAGTCCCAGACTTCGGTTGCTCGAATAGACCTCGGGCAAACTGATACGGGTCCCTAAAGAATTTCTCTCGCTCCCTTTTGGTTCTCCGTCTGTTGTTACAGAAACGCTCGGCACGACAGAGGGCACTGTGTTTGTTCTTTAAATGCAACCAAACTTCGTACAGCCCCTCCCGTTCGCTGCCTGTAGCGGCTTTGAACCGTTTTCTGAGGGCATTCTTGTCTGCCCGACACTTCAGAATGTCCCTCTGCCTCCTGCTAGTATTCTGCTTGGCACCCGGCTGTGCCTTTACTACTGTCCCGAACTCGCGGGAGCAGTGTTCATATATTACATCACCAAATTTAGTAAGCTTGTCGCCTAGCGACTTCTTGTTTAGAGTTTGTTTAAGTATCTCACATAATGTAGCCTCCAACTTACACCACACCACCTTCTCGCTCGCAGGTGGAAACCTGATTCTGGAACGCACTTCTTCAGAAATCATCAAAGGTGCTCCTCCGCAGTCGACGTCATGGGCCTCTCCGGGCGAGTGGGGTTCACCCTGCCCGTCGTACCCTGACAACTCAGAAACTACCACAGGAGTGGTAGTTTTGCGACGGCGTTTACTGCGTGAAGCACCCTCGCATTTCATTCTTCCGGCATGCGTTCTCAGACCATGCAACCCCGTGAAGCTTTTCCCACATGTACAGAGCCAGCCCGGACGTTGGGCGAGTAACTCAGTCCGGGGGCTAGCAAAGTCGTCAACGAGGGTATCAATCAGATTGGGCCCTTCATTCTCCCCCCCCCTTTCGGAGGGCCCTGGGGGCATATTTCATTGTGGTCGTACGAAATCGGAGGTATTATACTGTGTTAGGGTAGATCAACCCGGTCCACAGTCGACATCTGTCTCCAGATGTCAGTTTATCCCCCCGGCGATACCGGGGGGCCAGTCTTTCCATAGGTGTCAAAAGGACTTTCCCGATAGTCACCAGTCTTTCCTGGTAGTCTTGTGGGCTAGCCACGTACAATAAGAATAAACTCACAGGGAGCAAGTACAGCGGGGATCTACAGTCATCAGTAGAAATTATCCTCTTTCGACACACGTTTCGGCCCACGATTCCTAAACGTATTCGAAGGTGGGCCCACCTGTGTTCATGAAGCTCAGGGCTGCTTCCCCGCTGCACAGAATTACCGGATGGTGTTATTATTTCGGCCAGAGACAAGACGACTTGGTGGTTTCGAAGGAGGTACTGTGAGATAAGAAGTCGCCGCGACAGCGTAATTAAAACAGTCCGCATGCCTGGACGACCGAGCGACAAGCTTACTTTGGTTTACCGGACACATGTTGGACTTTTATTAGCAGTTGGCAGAGGGACACTGGCAGACAATTCGTACACGATGGACTTTTCAAAGGGATAAGAAACTCTTTTCCACTAGATACCCGGACCAGCTCACCGAGGCCCGTCCCCTACGTTGTTGCGCTGCGTCCAAAGCCAGCTAGACGCCCTTTCGGCCACCTCTCCCAGTTTTTTGAGTGCTCGTTTCCGTTCATTACCGCGCAATCCTAATTCTTTCACCACATTGTAGAGCGAAGTGGAAACGAGGCCTCTCGCTCCCACTTCGACGGCAAATACCCGTACTGTGTAAGCCTCGTTTCTCCTCAAACCGGCTGCTAAATCACTGTACTTCTCGAGCTTGTACAAATGATTCTCCTCCATACGCGACTCAAACGGGACCGTCAACTCAATCATGATGAGTTGCCGTTTTTGCGCAGAATGGAGAACGATGTCCGGTCGCAGGCCGGTTTTACGGATAAACTCGGGATACCGTTCATGGCCTGGCAAATCAACCGCCAGTAACCAGTCCCTCGCAGAGTCTAGTACAGATGGAGCGAATGCGTTTTTGTTGACCTTACCGATTGGAACCTGCCCAGCCTTGAGGAAACGAAAGGGGGCGATACTAGAACTGGCTCTGGCGTTAGCCCTCATTCTAGGCTGGTCAACAACGGCTGCTAACTCCTTTAGCACCTTGTTGTGGCGCCAGGTATATCGGCCTTGACCTAGGGCTTTCCTGCACGCGGACAGGACGTGCTCAAGAGTTTGCTTTGATTTGCACAACGGGCAAGTCGGATCGTTGGTCGCAGACCATTTAACCATATTAACACCGGACGGTAATACATCGTACGCCGAACGAACGATAAAGCTCAGTCGCAGCGGGGTCATCCGCCAGATCTCACCCCATGTGAGTACTCTTGGCAATGCGCTCTCCAGGCTGACCCAATGGCCCTGCTGCGACTGTTGGGCTGCTTTCTGGACCCGAACCTCGTTTTCGTTGTCCCTCACCGTTTGTATCACCATGTCTCGGCGTTCTTTGGCTGAGGCCTTTGACCACCAATTGACCTTCCCGTGCCCTAGGCCTCGACGGTCGGTTTGTGTGTAACCCATAATCTCCTTCAATTTTAGTGCGTTCTGAGCAGATTCAATCGCATCGAGGACTCTCCACTTCTTAGCAAATTAGATCAGTCGACTACCTTCAAGACGATAGTGACAAGCTTTTGATTGGTTCAGCGGTCAATTGTTGACGTTGACTTTTGGCAGAAAGACACCGAAGACATTTATCGGACACTGGCTTTTAAGGGATAAGAAGCTCGTCTCCGCTAGGGACTCGGACGAGTCTACCGAGGCCAACACCCCCCCCTCCCCCCCCCCCATTTGCCATTCATCAAATAATGGTGATGATAATAATAATAATAATACAAACATTATTATAAATTTTGAACCAGGTAATTGATTGCCTCTGTAAAATTTGTAGAGACGGAACCCCCCACCCCCTTTTTTTAACACTACATCAACTCCAAACCAATGTTTTCTTTGTGCCGGTATCATAAGGGACAGATGTTTGTAGAGAAATATGATTGATTGCCCAGCTTGACATGGCACGTGATAACGATTACTAATTTAATCCGGTTTAGTGCTGTGATTCAGATAATATCGACAACCCGTGACACCTCTGATATTAGGAGGTGGGGCGGTTTTCGTTTCTTATTTGAAAATGGGTACACGTAACGTTAATCTCCCCACGCCCCACCCACATACACACTAGCTCAATTCTGATTGATAGTTCCTCAACCTGTCACCTTGGCACACGGTTACAGGGGTGTTCTGCAATGCCGCTGATATCGCGGGTTGTATATTTCAGCACGCCAGCGCTTTTAACACTCCAAAAACATAGAGAAACTGGCCCTAACACAACCCCCAGTGCTGCAACCTATGTCATAGGCATTCTCTTTCTCGGAATGAAAACATAAATGCAAGACATCACAGATAGCAAACAATAGAGAAGGACACACCAGTAACCTTCAGAGAATTCGACCAGCCAAACAAACTTGTAAATAAAAAGTAACCTACTCTATTTGGGGAGATTAACTTTACTTTAACCTGCTAATTTGATAAATGTTGTGTGTGTCAAAGTAAATATATCTAACTGGATAGTTATTGGCGACTGTGCTAGCCTAAATTCTCAAGTCTACGACTCAAATGCCTACACTCTCTAAATATGATGTCTTAGTCCATCGCCTTTTCTTGGAATTCCAGGGAAATTTAACTAAAAAGCTTAACCCATTTAGTTAAGCTTTTTAGTCAAATTTTCATGGAATTCCTCGTATTAGCTTGACTGCGGTCACCTCCAAATTTTCGCATTTTCTTGATACGCGGACTAATCGTTTTCGTCACATCCTATCCGGGGGCCGACGTTCGTCATTTACAAGCGTGTTTACATTTATATTTAGTTGCTAGTTGTGTGTGCTGCTTCATTAACTATTTGCAATTGTTTTGTAGAGTGTGGTTGTAAAAATGCCTAAAAAATCCTGTTTTCTTTTATGTGAATATGTGACTATTTTAATTTCCAAGTGATTCTGATTTGAGGGAGAAATCAAAAAGTGCATACCACATAAAGAATAGTCTGACTAAAATGTAAGTCTGTTTGTGTTTCCTGATCTGCCAGCCTACTTATCATTTGCGCACAATCAGTGAAAGCAGACATTGCACCATCAGTATCTGTTAGTGTATAAGTTTTATGAGACATGTGTGTAAAAGTCTATCTTGAAAAAAAAAAAAAAACGTTTGTCTTATAAAGATCTTGACTAGATTATTCTTCTTCTTTTGTCAAAATCTGCTTGTGCCGCTAGGCGTCGCAGTCTATCAGATGATCGGCAACCGAGCCAGGGCGCGCTCAGTCGCTTCATATGCCGTGATGTTATGAAGTCTCAAGTTGTCCGTGACTCCTTCAATCCATCTTCTTCTTGGTCTTCCCCTGCCTCTTGGTGTTTCGATTTTCATGTTGTATGCTCTTGATGCTGGCATCGTTGGTTCCATTCTCATTAGGTGACCAAACCATTTCATTCTTTGCTTCTCAATAAATTTAACGATGGGTATGGTTCCAATAGTTCTTGTAATCACATCGTTTCTCACTCGATCTCTTCTGGTTTTATTCGCAGCCATTCTCAAACATCTCATTTCACATGTTGTTAGTCTTCTCTCGTGTTCTTTTGTTAATGTCCAAGTCTGACATTGATAACCTAATGTCGGTATAAAGATTGTATTTATAATTTGTCTTTTTATCTCAGCTGGGACCGCAGGGTGTTTTAAAATTGGGGCAAGCTGGTATGCGACATTGTTGGCTTGTTGGATTCTTGCTTCGATCTCTCTGTCTATTTTACCATTGGATGTAAAGATACTTCCCAAGTATTTAAATTCTTGCACTTGTTTTAGGCTGTGATCTAGAATCTTTATGTCGATGGTCTGTTGCTCTCTACTTATGCTCATGACTTCTGTCTTTTCAGTATTGATCTTCATATGATGCTTGAGGCAACTGTCGTGTAGTAGGTTTATGTGGTCTTGCAGCTGTTTACTATCACTGTGAAATATGCATTGATCGTCGGCAAAGAGCAGCTCATTGAAGTCCTCGACTAGATTATTACTAAAAGTAAATTGGAAAGATGTTTACAACTAGAAAATCTACAGATTCATTTCAACGAGACGGACCCTCCAACATCTCCGAACAGTGTCAGTGATTTATTAGAAGCCTGCATGAAAACTCAACACATTTTCAGCAACAACGATACGAAATTGCCTCAGATAATCAACACTGTTCAAAAGGCTTTACTGTTTTGGCAGTGATTGTCGACAACTCGAAGGATTTTGAACACGCCCATTTTTTTTTTTTTTTTGGTATTTTCATCCAAACACAAGGGGTTGAATTTAGTAGCAAAAGATCAGGGTTGGAATATAATATTAGCTGGGTGCCTGTTGGTGCATTAATAAATTTATTATCGTTCGTTAGAACGCAATACTTTGTACTAAGAGATCCTGGCTTTCAGGTCGACCCACAACACATAGGTACCAGTAATGTTCATGAGAAGCACAAGAGGGAAGCGAGTCGTTGACCACACTACATAGCATGTGCTAACTATTCTTTAAAAAAAAAAAAAACCACAACTACTAGCTTATAATCATATGTGAGATGCACCACTGGTGTAAGGTAGCCGCCGTGGTGTAGCGGCAAGATGTTCGCCTGTGGATCAGAAAGTTGTGTGTTCAAATCCGAACGGAGCCGGGCTTCTTTAAAAAAAAAAAAAAACGACTTTGGATCCCAGGTCGACCGAGCCTTTAAGAAAGTTACCAGGTAAAAGTCCTGGGAAGTATAGGCGGCCGGTGTGATGCTGACCTCATCAGCCACTGAGTACCGAGTGGTTAAAAAAATAACGATCTAGCCCTATACGTTTAAAGGCGTGAAAAGTGTCCTTAACTTTATTTATCACTGTTATTAATGGAAATGAAGTATAACATAACCGTTAATTAAAGTGCAGGGCGTAACACCAGGCAACAGTAAAGAAGAAATCGATAAATATGTAAATGTTGCCTTAAAATGCATCACGCTTTGCTGAATAAAGTAACTGTATACCACAAGCAACCAACGAAATACAGAAATATAATTACTACCAAGCTATTTTCATTTCACTATCATCGTGTGCTTTGACTGACACAGATCTTTGGTTGGTCTGGTTCAATTCCTGATTCTAAATATAACACCGTTTATCTACTTCTTGTTGTTGTATTTGTTAGCGATGTCTCCATACGCGAGGTTAGCTGCAGTAAATATCTGTATCATGGCTCTTTGAAAATACTATGAAGTGGGGCCCAATCTCTTTCACGGTGATATTCTCGCACCACTGACTGAATTAAAAGCAATTAAAACGGTATTTTCTAAATTGCCCGCCTCGGGAACTAAGCCTTGACGCGTAAAAGGTTGTGAAAAGCAAGGCTCGTTTCTTTTGTGATGACCATAACGAGTATCCTGGTACAAACATGTCAGCTGGTAATTCTGCAGTAATTCATACAGTCGTTTCACAATGTTAAATGGGGTAACTCTGATTTGTCAATGTTGGTCTGCCATAGAAACAATAGCTTTAAAGTCCCGGGGTTCAAATCTTGAGACTGCAGTCTCCAAGATACAATTTATTTATTATAAATATAGAATCTACATCTTGGCTATCCTTCAGTTATTCCTCACTTTTTAGTGCACACTCCAAGAGTCAGCACAGGGCCGGATTTAGACTTGATGAGGTCCTAAGCTACATAAAGCCATGAGGCCTCTTTAAGGACGTTGCAGAACCAACCCCAGCACTTTCTAGCTGTTGTGTTTTTTAAGGCAAATTTACGTCCAGTAGTTTGCCATTGCTTTTGGGAAACCATCGCAAGACAAACCGTTCTCAGCAGGGATCGAAACCGGCACCCCGATATTACAAAGCGAGTTCGCAAAGCCTAAGCCACAGACGCCGACTATGAAGCCCCTACCTTTTTAAAATATATGAGCTGATCTCACAAACTTTAAAATGTATAAACATTTAAAATATATGGCTAATATAAATATATTGCCGTTTTTGTTGTTGAAATAAATAATAACATATACATTTACACAATCACAGAAATATATTAATCCTCTAAAATTCTCTGAGTTTCAACAGAAAACATTTCCCCCTTGATTTAACACATGCATAATCGTTGATTATGCCATCAAAAGATGCATTTGAGAGACCCCAATAGACTTTAAGACCCAGGCTGTAGCACTATAAGAAAAAGACCTTTACAATAGCAGGAACTACGGATCATCAGTAGAAGTGGTGCCTCGTCGACAATTGTTTCGGCCCGTTAACCTCCAAGACAATTTCAGAAAGGGGGGGGGGGGGAGCCTGATTTTCGGACAATCGCCGTGCTCATCGGACAGGGGCAAGGCGAAGTTATGGTTTCGCAACATGTTATTGAGTTTGTGATTATTTATACTGTAGCACCGGTAGCAAATTATGAGCCTACCTTCACGACCTGAGTGACAAGCGGACGGCTGGTTTAACCCACAGACGTTTGGCGGACACTTTGGACGCTGCCACAGTAGCACAGGCAGATGTTGCGCAGACACTGTGGCTTTTAGTGATGTAAACTTCTTTTCCACTGGCAGCCCAGTCCAGTAAACCAAGGTCTATCCCCAACGTCGTTCCGTTGCGTCCACAGCCAGCTCGAAGCTCTTTCTGCAGCTTCACCCAGTTGTTTTAATGTTTTAATGCCCGTCTGAGTTCGTTTCCTCGCAAGCCCAGATGCTTTAATGCACTGGATGTTGAAGAGGAGATTAGTCCTTTTTCGCCTACATCGACGGCGAAGAGTTTTACTGTGTATGTAAGCTTCATCGTTCCTCACACTGGCCATAAGCCCAATGTAGTTTCTAGATTGTACAGATGGTTTTCTTCCATTCGCGACTCGTACAGCACGCTAAGCTATATGCCGCAGTGCAGCACCATATCTGGTCTCAGGCCAGTCCTTCGGATTGATTTGGAGTATTTCTCAAATCATGCAGGTCAACCGCCAGTGACCAATCCATCGCACAGTGGAGAATGGATGGTGGGTATGCGACTTTGTTGAGTGAACCTTTACAAATCTGCCTAGCCTTGAGGAAACACATAATTTAACTGATGCTTAAATCCGGCACTGAGTCAGTACCTTATGATCTAATGGCCCGACATAAACTTGCAGTATTCTCTTTAAGATATTCAATTATAGTTATATTTTTCCGTTTTCTAAAAAAAAGAGTTTTATATATGTTTGTAGGCGTGTGTGTTTGTATGCGTGGGTGCGTTCATGTGTGTGTGTGTGTGTGTGTGTGTGTGTGTGTGTTTGGGTCTATGTGTACAGTGTTGTGTGTGGTGTGTGCGTGGTGTGCGTGTGTGTGGTGTATGTGGTGTGTATCTCTGGTATGTGTGTGGTGTGTTTATATGCATATTATGTATTTTTGGTGTGTATATGTGTGTGTGATATGTTTGCGTGTGTATGGTGTGTGTAGTGTGCATCTGTGATGTGTGTGTATGGTGTTTGTGTATGTGCGTGTGTAGGTGATGTGTGTATGTTCGTGGTGTGTCTGTGGTGTGTGGAGTGTGTGTGTGTAGGCGCACATGGTACTAATCCTGCCCTTAATCTTAGTGCACATCTTCCATCTGATGCTATGACGTTCCCCTGGTTTTGCTCCAGGACTTGAGTTTTGCGTTCACAACGGTTTCACAGATTTGGCTTATTTGTCTGGAGACTGTTGGTTATCGCTTCTCTGGTGGATGAGCTCCGACCTGAAAGAAACGTGGATTTTATCTGTGGTGCCCAGGCGCCCAGTATGGGGCTTGTTTGAATGATGACCATGGAGAGAGGCATAGATAGGTAATGACCACTAACAGCTCCTGTTCTAATGCACCGTCATCAGTTGCACCACTGCTTCCTATTTATTTAAACAATGTGTTTAGGTCAATAAAAGTTGTTTGTTTTCTAGCGTGTCTCCACTGATGGCTTGTGCGTTCCACTGACACAATACCTACGGCCAGAGTAGATTTATTTACGAACATGATCTCCCAAATTGGGCAGGTTAACTAAGAAATACGAGAACAAGAATAGTTTCTTATTTGCAGACAGACTGGGCACAGTGAAAGGAAGGAAGATCTGAATAATTGATTTTGCCAAAATCGTGTGTACTTAGCGACTTGAAGAAGTGGTAGAATGCAGCTAGATGCCGGATGATGAGACTAGTTCTATGACAGATCACAAAATATACATTTAACAATAACTTTGACAAAACCAATAAATCATTTAGCACTGAACAAGTCACTTTCATTTGCCACCCTAACCCTTATAAAACTGCAGGTTACAACCGGCTAGTGTAGCCCTTACGAGTGTCCCAAGTATAACTTTTTTGGAGGTAGAACAGGATATCTATAATCGCCCTATTGGCCTGCCGTTAAAACTGAATTTTTTTAACCAGAGGGCGATCAAACCTTCAGGTAACCTTTAAAGGTGAAAAACGGAAGGAAGACAGGACAAAATTACTCTTTATTTACTCATGATTACATGTTTGCCAAATACTCCTTCATATTATATAACTCCATGAACAAATGACGAGATTCTTCATTAATATCCTACCCCAGATGACGTCAAAGGGCATTGCAACATTTTAGAGGGTGGTAATGCTGGTTTTGTCGGCTTTTTGATGCTTTTAAAGACCCTAAAACATCTAAAACTGGTCCTAACCCTAACACATCAAACTTAGCACGAGAGAGTGCAGCTTAGGTTCCACGACTGCATGCAGCCTATCTAACACCCCTTGAAATATTAACCTGTCCTATGACCTGTGGATTTTCCCTGTTTGGGGTAGGATATTAAAAAATCACCAATGACGATAATAGGACAAACTGCATGGTTTACAATGAATTCAGACAAAGATATGAGAACAAGCAATTTACCTGATGGTACGTATCGGACAGGCACCAGCTTCCTGGGATACAGTTCGCTGCAAGAGCTTTCACAATATCATCTCTAAACATCGATGACAACAGACCAGTAACTGACAGATTAAATTTGAAGTAAGCATGATCTTGTGCATTGATATCCGTGCAGTATCTATCGAGATTGGCTGGCAGACTGCAGTTTAGAAGAGCCTGTTCATATTCTTCTCTTGAGTCTTGTGTTTCTTCGGGGCTTCCAATTGCGTTTTTAAAATCTATTAAGTCTTGTTCCAAATTATCTCCATCATCATCCAATTGTTTTCCATTGCTCACAGCGTTATTTGCAACACTGTCTGCGACAGGGTTGTTGCTTTTACTTTGTGGCCCATCGACACCGGTAGCTTGGGCACCATAGCAATGGCCACTCACAAACAACATTATGGCCACATGCCATCCTAACCCGAGATGCATTGTCGTAAACTATCTGAACTAATCAGTAACTCCTGTTTGAGAACAAGGTAACTATTTACCCCTTGATGAATTGAGTGACTACTGTCAACAGTAAACACAGACAAATATCGGGAATCTTGTTTGTTGTTGCTTTGATAATGTACGCACACTGAAAACAGAAGCTGTTAGTTTACGCTGAAAGATATGCTTACTGAGCCAGCTGGGACTGTTTTCCACCCTGGACGTTACTGCGCAATGCGATGAATGGATTAGCGCCATATTGATTCTTTACAGAAGTTTACAACGACAGCTTGCTTGAACTTGAGATGTCTCAGTAGCCATTTCATATATGTCTGGACGAATATTATTGACCGTATATTGATGCATAGCAGATGTGCATACGCCATTTTTGTGGTCGATTCGCTAATATCATTCGCGATATTGATGACTACTAAACACGCTGGCAACTTTGGAAAATGCAATGGTACGGACTGGTAACTAATTATACTGGCTTCAAAAGAACGACACTACGGGTTTCGACATAAGGGAAGAGTAGAATAGATAGTTTAAGAAAAACCTAGACCCATCTAGCCCATCTATCTATCTATCTATCTATCTATCTATCTATCTATCTATCTATCTATCTATCTATCTATCTATCTATCTATCTATCTATCTATCTATCTATCTATCTATCTATCTATCTATCTATCTATCTATCTATCTATCTATCTATCTATCTATCTATCTATCTATCTATCTATCTATCTATCTATCTATCTATCTATCTATCTATCTATCTATCTATCTATCTATCTATCTATCTATCTATCTATCTATCTATCTATCTATCTATCTATCTATCTATCTATCTATCTATCTATCTATCTATCTATCTATATCTATCTATCTATCTATCTATCTATCTATCTATCTATCTATCTATCTATCTATCTATCTATCTATCTATCTATCTATCTATCTATCTATCTATCTATCTATCTATCTATCTATCTATCTATCTATCTATCTATCTATCTATCTATCTATCTATCTATCTATCTATCTATCTATCTATCTATCTATCTATCTATCTATCTATCTATCTATCTATCTATCTATCTATCTATCTATCTATCTATCTAATCTATCTATCTATCTATCTATCTATCTATCTATCTATCTATCTATCTATCTATCTATCTATCTATCTATCTATCTATCTATCTATCTATCTATCTATCTATCTATCCATCTATCCATCTATCCATCTATTTGTCCATTGAGTTATAATGTGTGCCTGGACAGTAGTCTATTTCATGTGCCGGCTGAGGAAGCCGCGAGTGGAAAGTTAAAGTGCTGAAACAGTATCGGGTTGTTTTCCAGTCGTCCATTTTCTTCTGCTCGTCGTGTAATGTCGGTGTGTGAGATAGCCAGCGTGCGATGATGCGAGCCAGATAGAAGATAAAAGAAAGTCATCGCATATCTATCTATCTATTCTGTCGGCCTGATTATCTGTTTGTCTATCCATATGTGTATGTAATTAGCTATATATGTCGGCTTGTTTATATGTCCGTTTGTTTATACGTCCGAGTAACTCATTCTGAACTAAAATATAGCATCATTCCTCGATCATGTTCTCCCCACATGGTTAAAGAGCACATTCCATCAGATGTTTGGAAACTAAGTATCGAATAGGTAAGTTCATTCAATGTCTTCTTCTTCTTCTTCTCCTCTTTTCTCCCCCAGTGGAGCATAGGCCCTCGACCAACTAACACCAAGTCGTTCTATACTTCGCTGTCGTATGCAGCCAGCCCCACGCCCCAACCCATGTTTTTTAACTTCACTCTCTAGCTCCCTTCTGCATGTGTTTTTCGTCTTCCTTTATTTCTGTGCCCCTGTGGGTTCCAGTGCAAAGACATTCTAGATATATTGTTTTCAGGTTTTCTAACACAGGTGTGTCCTATCCAACGCCAGCCCTTTGGACCACTGGAACTTGTTAAGTTCTCTTTCAAAGCTCTACATTAGTGATTTTATCATACTATTTAATTCTCTTTATTCTTCACATGAACCTGTTAATGAATCATCATCATCATGTTGTGCCCTGTCAACTGGCGTAGGGGCTCATGCATCTCCACAGATCAGGATCCCTGGTTTCTTGATGATATCCCTCCATGCCATCGTTTCCGCCTATCCAGCCTAATCTCTTTTGGTCTGCCTCCTTCCCTTTTCCCACTGATCTTTCCAGTTGTCTCTATGTTCTCGAATGTCTTTCTTCTCATTATGTGGCTAAAGACCAGTGTGTCTCTTTCTTATTGTTGTATATAGAGATCTATTTTCATTAGCTTTTTCAAGCAATCGTTGTTAGTTACTCTGGCCGTCCGAGGTATTCGCAACACGCGTCTCAGAAACCACATCTCTGTTGCTTCTTAATTCTTTATAATTTCTTCACTGACATCCCAAGATTCTCTGCCACACAGCAAACAAGTTTCTTTGTAACATTTTAGTTAATGAATGCTTGTAGGTTATTAGTGACTTAACAAGGTGCCAGTACTAACCACAAAGTAGCAGTAAAAGCAAACTTTGCAAAAATGGTGTCGGTACCGCGTACTTTTCGCACCACAAGAAAATAGTCCAGGATAGTAGCTGACATAGAATGTATTACTTTTATCATGTAGCAGACACTTTACAGAACCTCTCTCTCGTCAAGAAGCTCAGTCCCTATCCCAAAGTCCAGTCCAGATGTGCTGGTCGGCCCCTGCCCCTACTCACTTTGAAAAAGTGAGGACCGGAATCCACATCCAAGATCTTCTATTCACAGGCGAGCGTTTAGCTGCTGCCGTACGGCGGCTCCCCTCATCTTAGGTGCCAAACCATAATTTTATGACAAAGTTTGCGTAAAGATTTCATAATATATATATCTCTTGATGTCATTATTTTCTAATTTTGTTGAAAATCTGTTTTGGTCATTCCTATTCTCATTTTGATTTCAATTTTACTATTGTTTCCCCCTGAATAGAAGCTTGTTACTTTTCTTGTATCTTTATGCTACTGAATCAGAGGACTGAGCATCTTAATATGCAGTCATATCGACCGTGGTAACATTCCATAACGTTGCATGCGTAAAAAAGCTATAAAACAAATTGTTCCATAATAAAGAGGTAATGTTTTAATGTAGGCTATAAATAGGTTCCTGTTATAAGCTCGTATTGCTTCCGGTATCCGGGATACGTTCCACGGAACAGCAGAAGAACAAGGATTTGATGACTGGAAATTTGTAGACTGTCTTTTTAAGGTAAACATTTTTTATCATTAAAATATTACATTTTTATGTATGATAGTTTTTTTGTTTGCGTTGTTTTATATTTTTTGAAGTTTGCTATGGAGGTAACTGTTGTGAGTATTGATTGATATTCAAGTTCAAGCTTTCGTAAACTCCGTAAACATTAGTTTTAATCAAATGTCAAATATATTTTGCAAACTTATCAAATGGTAAGTAATCCATTCAAAACCATACGTCACTCTGAGTTCAAGTTTGATTTATATATTATATTTAAAAAAAAAAAAAATTAATAAATGTTAAAACGAATTCTGTTGCCGACAACAGAAAAATAATCAGCTAATAATATTATTAATTAATTAAAATCTAACAGTGCCCTCCAGTATATGGAAGATAAATTGGCTCTCCTCCGAACGGCGTCATAATATTTTGGCGGCCATAAAATATCCAAAAATATCTGTACATTGCTCAGTTCTATTTAAAATATGCCGGCTCCGTATAACGAAACAAATGCTCTAACAGGGACTCCGCGATATGTTACTTGCAAACCTGTTTCTGTGACTGTGCCTCACCGCTGACCGTATACCCTACGCGCGGCGCAGATGGGGGCTTAACTAGATGGCTGGGACTCACGAGCAGCAGCTACCGTATCTCCTGCAACTTCCTCCAACTAATTTGCTTGTGAGTCCCAGGCACCTAGTTTAGCACCCCATCCGCGCCGCGCGTAGGGGACACGCTCGGCGGTAAGTTTAATTGCGTTTTGCGCATGCCGAAAAGTGTGAGAATACAGGTCGGCAGGTCTGACATCTACTGCTGCTAAATCCTCAATCGGACGAACAATATTGCTAATCTGCGCGGGAGTGCGTGGTCTACCTACCATATCGCTTTCATCGTCTGTACTGTCTCAAAATTGTCAACGGTCGCTAATATCGTCTACTAGTATCGTCTGCAGAAACGCTCAAAATTGTCAACGGTCGGTATTATCGTCTGCTACTACCGTGTGCAATGTTGATAATGTCAAGTAATCCTAGTTTTGCCGTGATGTGTTTTTTGGCAGAGAGCCTGAGCCTCATTTGGATATTTTATGGCCGCCATAATATTATGACGCCGTTCGGAGGAGAGCCGATAAATTTCTTCTTATCAGTTGTTGAGTTAGCTTTAAACTTCTGGGCTATCCTCCAAATAACGGTCCTAAATTATCGAGGCGGAAAATATACCCTAACAGGGCCTCAGTCACATGTCAGTTGCGCACTTCGGACGACTTCCGCGACCGCCGAGAGTATCCCCCCATGCCGCTCACACGGCGAGGATTGGGGCTAAATTAGATGGCTGGGAGTCACGAGCAGTAGCTACCGCATCTCCTGCAGCTTTCTTCATTTTATTTGCTCGTGAGTCCCAGTTATCTAGTTTAGCCGCGCCTTGCGTAGCGACACGGGCATACTCTTGGCCGTGAAAACTGCGTTACCAATGCGGCACCGATCATATTTAGCCGAGTTTCAATTTTGCCATAGCCACAAAGAGCAGATTTTCGGGCACAATTTGCAACTTCTGTGCCACTATTTTCATAAATAAAGGCCTCAATTATCACTAAATAGCGATTTAGTCATTTTCCCTTTTTTTTCATTCCTCATTATTTTTAAGTTTAAGTTTTTAAATGTTTACAACACACAACCTAATGAGGCCCTGTCAGGGTGTGTTTTTGTCCGCCATAATGTGTGGCTGTTATTTGAAGGATAGCTGACACTCCTTTATAATATTATAGTAGGCCTTAAGTTGTTGTGATTCAAGTCTCTTATGATATGAATGTCATTAGTAATCATAAATGGACAGCCTGTACAGTTCCTCAAGGACACTTCTCATACCACACCAGCCTATGGTACAAGGAGGCTTTCCACACCTTCAGGTGTTTTGGGCATGTAGGGTTAGACCTGTATTCTATAGACTAATCAGCACTCAGTAGGGTATTTTGTCAAAAGGTTATATTGTCAGAATCCCTCCAGCTGCCTTTACTTCCCATTACTATACCTGGCACCCACTCAAGGCTAGGCTGACCTGGGAACCAGGGTCAGTTTTGAAAAAAGTGAGGACCGGAATCCAAGATCTTCAATCCGCAGGCGAGCATCTAGCTGCTGTAGCACCGCAGTTCCCCTCAGCTTAGGTGCTAAACCATAATTTTATGAGAGTTTGTGTAAAATATTCTTTAAAAAAAATAATATCTTGGTGTCATTTTATAATTTTGTTAAAAATCTGTTTTGGCCATTCCTATTCTTCTTCTTCGCGTTCACCAGCTGTAAACTCTGGCGGAAGGTTCTGGTTGCTCGTCCACTACTGAACTGCAGTCCTGCTCCAGAAGCTGAGTGTTGCGTGTGCATCAGTTTTACAGATCTCATTCTCTTGAATACAGACTGTTGGTTCCTTGCCTCTCCGGCGGATGCACTCCGACTTCAAAGGAAGCTCCCCAATTAGTCGACTCTTACGACATGCTTTTGGGGAGGCAGTGGGTCTATTCTTGTTTTCCCCACAATGGGGCCCCGGAAACCACACGGGGGATTCCTATTCTCTTTTTGATTTCAATTTTACTTCTGTTTTCCCATGAATTTATGTGTCCAAGATAATAGAAGCTTGTTACTTGTCTTGTATCTCTTTTTACTGTGGTGTGCATTGCTGATCTCTCATTTTTATAGTTAATCATTAAAATGCTGTGGCTGATTATTTTTAGGACATATTATGAGGAGAAAAAAAAAATTAATGACTGTTGGCAAAAAACTTAGAAGAGTTAATAAAAAAAACCCAGACAGATACAATCCTGGATTACTTACTTCCATAAATCTAAAATGTAGTCTGTAAAAAAAAAAAAAAAAAAAAAGTGCACGCAAAATAAAATGACAGCATTGGTGGTCCTGAAATCTTCTGCTGTAATTGTGAAAGACTTTTTCTTTATCCCTGTCATGAGAAGCAGTGAACCTAGACTCTTTCAGTGTTTCAATCCCGTAGATCCCACTTTACCAAAATTTCAGCTATAGCCCATCCTGGAGACGTCTAGTTAATGGCATTGGGTTCTGAGATCCCACTTAACCAGCATTTCAGATATCGCCCATTCTGGAGAAGTCTAGTTAATGGCATTGGGTTCTCTTTGCATCTATGCAATAATAGGGAAACCCAAATATGCTCTATATATATTAAAAGTAGACATAATAGGTTTTCTTTAAAACAAGCTGGCTGTTTCAAAGCCATTTCGACATCATAATTTAATTAGTCCATATCTCTAGTTACAATTCTTATGGTGTCACAGTATGTGTCACCCCGATGCATTTTTTAAGACCGAGAGGAGTGTATTCCATTAAATGCTTCATTCCGTTCGTATTTATTGATTACTCACTTTATAAATTGAAAATGCAGGCATTAAATCTTTAAAGAAATGTGTTAGTGACCTGTTTAAAATGCTTTTTTTTTTTTGGAAACAGAATTGGGTTTGGTAATTCTTAGGTTACTGACTTGTTTGTAACGCTTTTCCATGGTAAAAGAGTTAACGCGAGCAGTTCTTGCTAATCAGTTGCCATCGTCACGGGCTGTGATTGCCATGTCTTCCTCTGGCACTACTTAACACTATTGTCTGGTCAGATCAAAAGGTGCCAACCTTAGCTCCATAGCAAAATGCCTCACAAATACCCCCGTCCCCTAGTTGAGTTGAGCTGAGTCAAGAATTGAAATCACAGCACTCAGGGCATTCCCATATGCGCTCTGCCCCTATCTTCAGCAGCCAGCGTGCCCCTATCTTCAGCAGCCAGCGTAGAGTACCAATATTATTGGTACCCGTTGAAGTCTTGTTATATGTCCATGATGTATAAAAGCAAGGAGAATAGAAAGGCAGAATGGTGGACGGACCTGCATGCCTAATTCCTAACCCTTTGAAAATGAAGTTTGTTCATTTGTTTGTTCTGTCTTGCCTCTCCTCTAAGTAGTGAGCCGACCAAACCCTCTGGTCACAGACATTTTCATCATTCTCTTTAGGCCATAATAATACAGTTTCTCCTCTGACTTCATTACTTGTTTCCAAAGTGCACTCACCACATCTATCTTGTCATGTATCAGTTCACTACCCGCTGGTGCTGATACGGTCAATCTGTCCGCCTGTTCATTCCCCACCACACTGGCATAGCCTGGAAAAAAGATCCAACCGAGTGAAAATTGCCACTCTGCTCGAAGCAATCCTGACTTCAACTTTCTCAACATGCTTTCAGTCTGTTAAAATGATGGCATGTGATGCATCTTGTTCTTTGGCCACCAAAAAGCTGCAATGACCTCATCCACCTCCATTCTCCTGCTAGATGTTGTGGTACCATATGCTAGGATGTCCTGTACCTAAGATTTTCCATTGGCTTTCACTAGGCACTTCTCTGTCCTCTTAACAAAGAACCACCTGTGTAGATAATCAGATCATCTGGATGAGAATTATCATGAATCAACTGTTGGACTTCCACCTCCACAGCCCCCACTGGCCAGTCTCTGCACTTCCGGACTAATGTGATCATGACCCTAAACAGGTCAGATGGTCAGGCTTTTCCTCTAGTACTCTAACCCACTCCTTTCCTCGCCCAGTGGTCTCCAGCATGGATACTTTTGCCTTATTGTATCTTCTGCTTTAGCCCCCTGTCCCCTAAAAAAGGGGTAGATTATCCTTGTTCTCTAGCTACTCTGCAATAAGTACATGCATACAAGTCACACATGAGTAGTCATGCAACAGATAAACAAATATATACATGTATATTTTTTTTTTAATTTCTAGAATTACAAGAGTATGGGAGTGCCAACAAATATGAGTGGAGAGGAACAGAATCAAGTGAATGGAAAAGAAGAAATGGAACCTTCATTTAGTAATGTACAAGCTGAAGGACAGACATTTCAGAATATAAAAGTAGCTCGTCATCAGTCCTGCGTCCATCAGAGTCAGTCTCCTGGAGCGGTTTCACACCTTGTAGCATCAGCTTCATCTCCTTCTTTGTTGTCAGGATGTAGCGATTCCTCCACACCAACAGGAGCTAGCATAGAGAAGCACATTCATGCACACCATGTCCAGGTTACAGATGCTCCATTACTGTGTCAAACAGAAGTGGCTTCCAATCAGACGTCTTTCCCATCATCACCGTTACCCTTGCCTGAAGGAGATCCCCCGGCTTCTGTCTTTTTGACCCCATCCTCATCTCGTCACTCACATGGCAGACCAGTCAGTGCACCTCCTCACCATTTAGAAAGGATATCAGGGATGTTACTGAGACTTGTGGGTGACCATTATTTGTGTACAACATGTGGCAGGCAGCTGCGTGGCATTGGTGATGAACTTACTCTCGAGACAAGTCTTCATCGTATTCTCAGCTCTCATGATCTCAGTGATATAGCCAGATTTACAGATAGTTAGTTTTACTGTATTTCTTGTTGATGACATGAAAGTGTGTATGTATATTTGTATAGAGAGAGAGACGGAGGAAGCACTTGATTTTTACCTGCTCTGTGCAGTCCTCTAATGTGGAGCTTTGGGTGAAACTAAAAAATTCCAGTGAATCAAATGATAAAAATAATAAAACACACATTAAGGAAAACCTTGTAACAGCAAAACTAGAATGTCTTTGCACCTGAACCCACAAGGTCAGAGGAATAAAGGCAGGAAAAAAAAAACATGTGGAGAAGAGAATTAGTGAATGGAGTGAAAAGATTAGGAGAGCTGCAAGCATTAGCAAAAAACAAGATGATGGCACGAGTTGGCTAAGGACCATACCCTCTTTGGGGGTAAAGAAAACAAAGAAGCTGCGTGCAACCAACTTCGTAAATTGTCTGCGACTTAGGTGTGGCAAACATGCTTTGTAATTCTGAGGTGGTGGATTCAATTCCAGCTGTGGGTGATTTGACAGCAAACCGACATGATTTTGTTTCGACGGTGGTTTCGAGAGCTGGCTGTTAAGGAGCATGGCAAACAACTTTGTGTAAACATTGCCTTGTGAAGTAACAAACAGCCAAAAAATGCTGGGGTTGGTTCTGCAATGTCCTTTAAAGGATACACAGCTAACTCTTAACTCCACTGCTATTTTACTTTATTCTTTGCACATAGACTTTTAAATAGACAATGCATTTATTGTCTGTTAAGCCACTTTGTTGTGGTCAATTATACCAGTAGACTACATACCCTATCCTAGCTAATGATTTTTTTCATCCAAGACAGTTCTTGCCTTCTAAGTTGCTACTCTGATTTATGTAGTTTCACATGGATCTTCATTGTCATGGGTGTTACTGACTTCTGTAAGGGATCAGGCTTTTCCACATCTTGTGATTTCCAAATCTGTTCATGTGTTGATAGCGATCCTATCAAATGTGTTGACAAAATGCTGTCTTGAATTTAATGTTTTTCGTCTCTTTTTTAAGTCTGTGATTGCCACACATGTTGCAGTATTTATTATTTCTGTGTAGTAGTGAAAATGAAGGAATATAATGTTCATATTTTATTGTTAATATTTTACATGAGTGCATGTGTATAAATTTAGGAAGTGTTAAACTATTTAAGGCAAAACACACTCACATGGTTATATGGCAGTGTGATGTCAAAGGCAGCAGAAAGATGTCCCTTAAAGACTAAGTCAGAGTAATATATTTTTTTAAAATAACTTATTACCATTGAACGATACATTTTCCTCTTTAAGTCAAAAAATGTTTAGAAAATTGTTGAATAATTAATTTTAATGATGCTCATATGTGCTATATAATAATTATGTTGACAAGCCTCATATATTTTGTATATTGTGCCATATTGCGTTGACTCGTGCCATAAAAATCTTCTAAGATATACCTTATAATAATCTTTTTCACCTGATGAGTTTAAAAAAAAAAAACCTGTGCACTGGCTTGTATATTAGCTCATATACATATCATTAATAGTAGTAAGTATACAGAAGATACACTGTTTTTGCAGACAATATCTGCAACATATTGTGGGTGTCAAGAGTCGTTCAGAGATAGTTAAGGAAAAAAAAATAAACATGACTAATATTTTTATAAGCTGTTGCTAAGTTAGCATTGTTAAACTCCTCCTTAACCTACCTCTGACCTTCACTTAAATACATCAACTGTAGGTCTGTGATGGACTTGAGGTGTGTACTTTAAATAATATGATAAATTTTTTGTTTTTTAAGGTTGAGAAAGGGGGGGGGGGCAGAACGATGTCCTTTGAGGAATAAATCAGACTATCTTGCAGTCCTATGGAAAGTAAATTATTTTTGGTTTCACCAAGATTTCATCAAAAATGTAACAACATTTTGTTGAATAATTAATTGTCATGTTAATTTTTATGTTTTGTGCACACTTTTGAAAAATGTGCCAAATAGATCTTGTAAAATTTGCCTTAAATTATTATTTGTTAGCTGTTTAAGATTACTTCAACATTACTGGTTAGTGTATAGGCTGAATCAATTTGCTACAGGTTGAACCAATGCATTAGCTTAATTATTTTTCCTGGCAATTACAATAATTTTTCCTGTAAGCAACAGTGGATAGTGTTACACATAAAGTTATGAGATTTCTCAGGGATGTAAAATCTAACAAGCCTTTTTGCATGCCTTTTTGTCATGAAAATATTTGTTACAGCTCACGTTTTTTTTTTTTTTAAATAGGAGAAAGGTGCCGGTACTCACCATTAGGTGTTTAAAGAAGATGCCAGTAGTCACCACA
Source organism: Candidula unifasciata (assembly GCA_905116865.2). Classification (NCBI taxonomy): domain Eukaryota; kingdom Metazoa; phylum Mollusca; class Gastropoda; order Stylommatophora; family Geomitridae; genus Candidula; species Candidula unifasciata. The sequence goes on along the minus strand of CAJHNH020002212.1, from coordinate 202,896 downwards.
AAGTGTCTGTTACAGTAGTGCTGAAAAAAATTGATGCCTCAAAAGGTGCCTGTTTTGTGTCCCATCAGAAAAAAAAATCCTGCAGCTGACAGGCCTAGTGCTGGTTATGTCACTAACTGTATGCCAGTTTGTCCTGAAAATATAAATTTACAGCTGGCTAGTTTTTTTCTAGAAAAAAGATGGCCAGTGCAATCTATAAAGTGTCTTTAAAAAAAAAAAAGATGCGGTTCACAGCACACAGTAGTGTTTCTGTGTACCACCAGAAAAAAAAAAAAAGAAGAAGCGCAGCAGATGATAGAAAGTATTTTTAACCCACTGACTACCCAGCCCTTTAACCCTTGCACCTTCCCAGATACCACGTGTTAGTGTCTACTAAAAATGCCATAGCTTCAAAACTATGTGACATAAACAAATAATATTTTGTATTTTTACACCAAATTGAAAAAGAACAAATCTCAGGAATAAAAACTGCATAATCTTGTTCGACATCTTCATCACATAGCTGTAGATTGATGTAAAAAAAAAAGGCAACCAACATTTTTTTTTCTCTGACAAAAATATAGACTAAAAATAAATGCTATAGTTTCTCAGCTATTTAATATAAACTCATAATATTTTACATTTTTGCACCAAATTGAATGAACAGTCTCAAGAATAAAAATTTGTGTAATCTTGTTGTTCTTCATCATAACATGGCTGTAGATTAGTGCAAAAAAGGTAGCCTCATTTTGTCTTTCTGACAGTGATATGGACTTAACAAAAACGCCATAGCTTCACAGCTGTTTAACATAAAATATTTTGCATTCTTGTACCAAACTGAATATAAAACAAATTTATAGAATTAAAAAAAAAAAACATTTGCGTAATCTTGTTTGAGTCATCATCATGTGGCTGTACACTGGTGCAGAATGGGCAACAAAAAATTCTTCTGATACCTGTATAATACATTTTTGTTTGTTAAAATAATCCTGGATGAGAGCTCTGCCTAACTGAAAAAAATTTCTGCTAATTCAGGGTTGTTTTGCCATTTTGCACCAAGAATTTCTATTACATTATGACTGAACTGTTTAACTAAAAAACAAAAACAAAAACCCACAAAAAGGATCTTTTCCCAAAAACACGCATTGTGGGAATGGCACCCTGCTAAACGTCGAGGATTGCGTTGTGAAACGATTTTCACTAAACTCAGTTTCTAGTAACAGAGGCATTTAACAATACACACCTGAAGCAAGTACATGAAACAGTTCACAAAAACTAATATAACATAATACACCTACCTCCAACTGCCATGCTGTAGGCTGAACGCCGACTTCCAGTTTTGACAAATTTTTTTTTTACCGCAGTTCATAAAAATTATCACATAGTTATCAAACTTTCAGAGATATCTTCACTTTCCGATTTAAAACACTCGAAACAATACTGCATCATAAATATTCTCTGAACTGTTCCACTGTGCCAGCCCAAACAATCAGCCGATTTATAAAAAAATGCGTCTAATGTGTAATTGACAAGGGAGTTCACACAAATTGTGGAAAATGTACTTTAAGCACTGATGAATTGTTTTACTTAAGTAATCCTAGAGAAATAAATGGACTAACGGCTTTAACTACATTTATGGCAATAGTTCAAAGTTACGATCACATGGGGTGCAGTCGTGGTAGTCAGGGGGTTAATACAATGTTCCCAGTGCTTACTCTTTGGTCATGTAAACAAGTCAGTTTACTTTGTTGAAATATTTTTTCCTGCTTGTATAAAATAGTGTTTTCATTTTTACTTTGTTGAAATATTTTTTCCTGCTTGTATAAAATAGTGTTTTCGTTGTTTTAATGATGCATATTCACACCCTTCTACGCTTTTGACTTTTACAGTTTGTATGATTGTTTTTATAATTTCTCTTAAATGTATATGACTAATGAATATCATTAATTTGCAGCATTATGCTTTCATTTATTGTGTCCAGAGCATCATTAACTACCGAAAGTAACATTACTTAATAGAACCACATAATAACCAATATTGGTTGCAGTTGCCTTTTAATGTTCTGGAGAGGGCATGCAACTTACTTTTCTTTAAATGTATCATTATATTCAAAAATATAATATTTACAGGGTGTCCTTTCAGTTTTGTTTGTAGAAAACATAGAAATTATGTGATAACCATTTCTTTTTATATAATACTCCCTACATGACTACCATTGTTTAAAAAAAAAATTCCTGCGCTGTCGAAGAACACATATATAACGACAGTTGGAGTAACAGCGTTAGTGGTTTGTTTATTTTTCCTAGATGTGGAAACTGATGGCAATGGCCAAAATAACTATATCAAAATCAAATGTGTTGCCACCTGGCAGGGCTGATCATGCTTCTCCATATCTTGCATTCTTTAACAGTGACACTTAGTTTGCTGACATCCTTCCCTGCCATGACAAAAGACTCTCAAGCACTTTCTTTCATCTACCTCTCTCCCAGCATGTTCTGGTTTTTCTCTTCTCATAATGTGGGCAGGAAAATAATGACTGACTTTTTCTGTTTTCTGTAAGTTATGTTCAGGTCATAGCCTTTTTCAAAACATCTAGATTACCCAGTTTAGCTGTTCAAGAAATTTTCAGTATTCTGTTAAACCCCCTTCTCCAAGGCTTCAAGGAATTTTTAGCCTTGTTACTGATTGACCAGGATTCGCAGCCAGATTTTAAAAACTGTTTCTGTTGCACTGCAATGAGATATTTATCGCATAGAATGTTCATGTGATTAAAAAAATATTCTTAAAAAAACTTTTACCCGCTCTGTTCCATATTTTATCTTTGTGAGAATCTTACATCTGGTGTTATCTATGTGCCCAAACCAGAGCTTTCAAAAATCATACATCTGATGTTACCTATGTGCCCAAACCAAAGCTTTCAAAACTGTCACAACACATAAGTGTGTCTGCTGGAGTTTAAAGCTGTGTAACTTGACCGTAAAGCATTAAATAGAATAATGGGCACTCAATGTTAAACTTCAACTTCTGGCTTGCTAGTAGACTTAATTGTATCACAAAATTATGTTTGTCTCAAAAGTGCCACAATCATGAAAAGTTGGGAAAGCTCTCACTTAGACACTTCAGTTTCTGAACTTGAAATAATGGCAGTATCATGTACAGGTGAAGTCAAAAGTGTCCCAGATTAGTGTCATTGACATCAGTTGTACATTTAGATACAATTCTTTTCTTTGATATTACCATTGCTTCAAGCTTCCTATTATTCAAGCTGAGACCCATTCTTTCACTTCTGCAACCGCCCTATCTGTGAATTTCTAACAAGTACAGCATTTTTGTGTGTGCAGAACTAGAGTAAGGGCTTAAATCCAAAGCTATCTATACACCTTGAACAGCATTCCTATATAGAGTATCAAAAAAAAAAAAAAAAAAGCAAACTTATTCTGTAAGTGACTCATTGTAATGCCAGGAGTAAACGTTTCTCTGTTATAAACTTGAAATTCCCCCTGTGGGTTCCAGAAATCATTTTGAAGTGTTAAAAGAATAGACTTGCTGCCCCTATGACAATCTTATTGTAAAAGGGGACCAGTTAGAGGTGTTTCCTTCAAGGTCGGAATGCTTTTGCCTGAGAGGTGAGTAACCAACACCAATCACAGGAATATTCCAGATCTGTAATACACAAAACTCAGATTCTAGAACAAGACCAAAGCCAGATTTTACAGTCGGGTAATGCTAAAAAATTTAATATGCAAAATAAAAATAAAATTGTTCAAATGTCTGTGAATAAGATGATAATGTTACAATTACATGCTATGCCTAAATGAAATTTAAAAAAATCTGCTTGAAATTGCAACGAGACAATGTTGCAAACCAGAAAAGTTGTTTAAAAAAAATATAGTATGTTTGTCCAGCATCTGGTCACCATAGCTTATGACATTTTTAAGCAGTGTATCATTTACTCTCAAAAGTAAACACTTAACATGCAGTATTATACCTGGTACTTCATTAAGTTTTGCTAGTAATATTATGAAAAGACACCTATTTTATTTTTTTGGGAGGTAAACACTTAACATACAATATTATTTTATTGTAGTTAGTGACATTCATATTAGCTAGTCAGTCTGAACATACTTTCTGCAATTGAAAACTTTACACACAGCATTATTTAATTTTAGTTGGTAATACACATCATAATTTTTTTTTTTTCAACTAGTAACAGACAGCATTATTTCAATTTCGTTGGTGACATTTGTATTAGCTAGTCAGTCTGAAAAGACTGTCAGCAGGTGAACACTTTAAATACAGCATTATTTAATTGTTAGTAGTTGGTGACATTCATATCAGCTTGTCAGTCTGAACAGACTTATGATTTATGAGTTACAATCAGAAGATTGTCCATGTAGTTGCTTCATTTCTTATAGTCTTTGTTTTTAGGATAATTACAAACACAAGATCTCCCTTGCTGTTGCTTAATTTATCATATAATCTTTGTTTTGATGTGAATTGTGCAGTCGAAAAGGACATTTATCAGTCAGTGCCTTCAGATATATCGGACATATACAAGTGCTATATTTTTTAATAGAGCTGTCACTGGACGGGATTTGACCAATAGTCCCACTTTTTCTGCCTTTATATTCCCTAGTATCTCAATTTGGTGAGATCAGCTGTCGAAAATCCCAAGTAGATGGAATAGAAGCCTCAACATTCTTGCCTTGAGAAAGCAATTTTTCTTGGTTGACGTGATGTCTTAGGACAGTGCCCAATACACCTGTATGAGAGCTTTAGTGCCAGCTGCAACTACATAGCATGTAGACATGTCCAAAAAATAAGAACCATTTTTATTGATATAATATGCTTTGTGTGAATATGCTTGTAATGGCATTCATGATATGCTTATTTCTTTGGTTTTAAATAACTGTCATAAGTTTTTCAGCATTTGTCCAGGGATACCGGAGTTCATCACTTTTAATTATTATAAGTTTTTGTTATATTTTATTCGGGTTGTAATTAAACAATTTTCTTTTTATAAGCATTATTATCATGTAGCAAGCTCATTGCAGAATGTTGTTCTAGTCACACTAGAAACACTGACAATCACAATTGAACAGTACATTAAAACTGAAATAAAAAAGTCAAGTCAGGCAAAAACATGAACATCATTGTGTGCAGTTAGAGTTAGGGCATTCAAATATGTTCTTGCAACCTTCCCCATCCCCTTGTGGGATGCAGTTTTTTATTTTGAAGCAGTGGGCCGCAATATAGCCTGATGGCTGAACACCACGAGTGATCCTCATCCGCATGGTGACACTTTGTGTCACCGGGTGTTTATCGCTCTATGTGATGTCGTGGTGGGGTAAAATTTACTTACTTACTATAAGTTCTTGCGTCCCACTGTTGGACGCAAATTTTTATTGTTTTAAAGCCCCACCTTAGCTGTTACCAGGGGGCCCTAATATAACCCAACCTATAGGTTAAACAGGGTTTCTGGGACCTTTCCCTGAGTGATCCTCATCTATTTGGTGTCACTGGGTGTTTATGGCTCGGTGGGGTTGTACGTCCTCATCAACTTTATGGGATGAAGATAATTTTAGCCACAAATTTGGATACATGATATATATACTGCTAGCTACAAACTCAGACACAGATATTAGCCATAAACATGAATACAGGATAAGTATTACCTGAGTCATAAACTTGGTTTCATGATTTGTATTATCTGAGTAATAAACTAGGATACAGGATATGTATTATCTGTCATAGATGAGGATACAGAATATGTATTATCTGAGTCATAAATTAGGTATATGTATTATCTGAGTCATAAACTTGGTTTAAGATATATATTATCTGAGTCATAAACTAGGATACAGGATATGTATTATCTGAGTCATAAACTTGGTGTCAGGATATGTATTATCTGAGTCATAAACTTGGTTTGAAGATATGTATTATCTGAGTCATAAACTTGGTTTAAGATATATATTATCTGAGTCATAAACTAGGATACAGGATATGTATAATCTGAGTCATAAACTTGGTGTCAGGATATGTATTATCTGAGTCATAAACTTGGTTTGAAGATATGTATTATCTGAGTCATAAACTTGGTTTAAGATATATATTATCTGAGTCATAAACTAGGATACAGGATATGTATAATCTGAGTCATAAACTTGGTGTCAGGATATGTATTAACTTAAGAGACATGGTATACACTATCTTAGTCACAAATGCTTGGATACAAGATGTTTGTTATTTTAGCCATAAACATGGATATTGAAGGCACCAGACAACATCAGTTAGCCAGCTCATTATTTTAAAGCTCATTGTTACTGATGAACCTAATTTCTTGTTAAAGGAGCCTGGAGCTAAAAGGTGATGAAAACTGCAGACAAGCTAATAACAAGAAATTGACCCACTGAACTGATTTAAGAATCAACACTGGGCATAGACATAGGTGTTCTGTCAACCGCAGCAGATGGTTTGAGGTGTAGATGCTAACTGTTCATGTAGCGTGCACACTGATTATAAACTAGTTGTTCCCTTCCCCTCATGTGTCCCTCCTTACCTGATCCACATTAACACATTCTTACACATTTTATGTCATCTAACCTCATTTCTTCTATCAGCACTCATTCATAAATAGTCTTTAAAATATCTACCTTGTTCAATACAAATGTTCTTGTAGCTATCGCTTTTGTAGTAAAAAAAAATCTGCTCTTGAATTTCTTTGCATGTTCCTGATAGTGTGTCCATGTAAGTCCCTGAAATCATGACGTGCTGATATTTTGTATTCACTCATGCCACATTTTAAACCTTTTGCAGTACCAGCTGAGAATCAGTCACTATAATTCCTCTGGTTACTCTGTTTTCTGCTGTCCACTTCTGAGCTTCAGTGACTGCCTCCACCTCCATCCTTTAAGTTGTAGATAAAAAGGATCTACTGAACTGTTATTAGGAAGATAAATGGTAGGGGTGAGGGGAAGAACGTTGAAAAAGGATCCAACTGAAACATCTGATTTTGTGTGTGTACTTCCACTACCCCCTTTTCATTAGGTTCATAGTCACAGTTTGGTGGATTAGAATATTTAGCCAGTTGCAGTGTATCATAACACAAAGTAGATTATTTAATGTCCCCCAGTGCAATAGATTTAGTCTACACAAATAATTTGAATATCTCTTTTCCACATATTTGTTATCAACCTATTATTGCTATTTTAAGATCTGTTCTTCATGTCATACAGTATTTTTGAAAGCAGGAACGAACATTATTTTTCTGCTGTGAAAATTTGCAATATGTGTGTTATTACAATGCTGTGTATTGATAATTGGCTGTTGGTGGACCTATTTTCCAGTTCCGGTTACCATTTTCACCCAGTATATTCATTCTCTGACACCCCCCCCCCCCCCCTCTTTGTGTCCTTCACACTGTGTATTGCTTGTTAACCCCCCCCCCCCCCCCCCCCCCCCCACACATACACACTAGTATGTTTTTCATTAATTAGTTTCTAATGTTATACTAATCAGCACAGATTCTTTTTTTTTTAAACAACAAAATCTAGTCTTCCATCGAAGCTGTTATTTTATTCAGGCTAGGTAATGTTATTAATGCTTCTCTTATTGCAGTGGCCAGATTAGCTACAAACTGGTCCTCGATCATTAAAAACATACCTGTGTTCGTGGCAGTGAGTGATTTGTACTTCAGATAAAAATGCTGTATGTTACTTCAAATGGTGCTTTTTCATTTTTAGAAATGTATTTTTATTATATCAGTGGGGCAACTCCTTTATGCATAAAAGAGTATGCTAAAATGCTGCACATATTTTATGATTCTATTTTTAGTGTGTTGTTTGCAGGACAGTACAAGTATATTTTTTGCAGGCATTTTCATTGCTACTGTTATAGACACTTTATGGTGGGTAAGGGCACCTTTTAGACACTTCGTTGTGATTACTGGTACCTTTTTTCTAGTGTGTAATTAATAACTGTCCCTTGGGAAAAATGAATTCTCCATTATATACAACTTAAAAAAAAATAAAGTTTGTAGTTTGGTCAAATGAACAGCGTTGGAGAATATGCCAGTTGAAAAAATCAAAAGCAGAACAGTTGGAGAAGGCAAAAAAAAAGGCTGCATTGTTTAAGAAAGTGTCATAGAGTACTGTTTCCTATTGGCTGGTCCAGGTAACCAGGGTAAGGGATATCATTTACACACACACGCACAGTTTCTTACGGGGCAAATTCATTAAACTGCTGCAGCACCCCTCATATTTTTCTTAGCACATCATTTTCACAGATCTGGTTTGTTTGTGTGAAGAGTATTGGTTTCTTCCCGCTTCTCAGACTTCAGTTCAAAGACCTCTAATTTGTCCCCTTTTTTGACATGCTAGTTAAGGGGCATTGGGTCCGCCCCTCTCCCCCCACCCCACCCGTCCCTGCTCCAAATGGGGCCTCAGAACCCACACATAAAAACATCTTGATATGAGTTGGTTCATGTCCTTTCCTGCATTGGGAGATGAAGAAACACAGAGTTGACTAGAGAAGAGAAAGTACTGTTGACATCAGTAGCTGTAACCCCCCGTGTGGGTTCCCGGGCCCCAATGTGGGGAAAACAAGAATAGACCCACTGCCTCCCCAAATGCATGTCGTAAGAGTCGACCAATTGCGGAGCTTCCTTTGAAGTCGGAGTGCATCTGCCGGAGAGGCAAGGAACCAACAGTCTGTATTCAAGAGAATGTGATCTGTAAAACTGATGCACACGCAACACTCAGGTTCTGGAGCAGGACTGCAGTTCAGTAGTGGACGAGCAACCAGAGTTTACAGCTGGTGAACGCGAAGAAGAAGAAGAAGAAGTAGCTGTATCTTTGCTCATGCTGCTAAGACATTACAATAGTTTTTTTAATTATAATATGAAATTGCCAGTTTGCGTGAATGGGTGATAACATCAACAATATGTATGTATGCCTATATATATCCTCAGTATTGAATGGGTTAAAAAAGCAAAGCTTCAGTAGCTTTTCAGTGATAAAAGTTGTGCAGAACAATGTTTTCCCCTTTGTGAATGTAAATAAGAAGAATACAGCACCCATCTTGTGCCTTTTGGTCTGTCAAAAAATAGGTCTAGCCCTATATCAGGACACCTAAAGGCGTGGAAAATGGACCTTTAGGTTTTTTAAATTTTTTTTTTACTACTTGTAATATTTACAGATAAAAATTGTGACATGCAAACTTTGAGGGGTGTTTAGTGAACAGTACAATGAAATTGTGTTTTATTGTGAGCTGAAAATGCCTATAATATGAGAGAAAGCCATGATCCTGTTATGGCTAGATGCACGCCTGTTTTGGATGTAAATCCATGTTTTTTTAAAACTGACCTTATCCCGTGATTTTCCACTGATAAATGGGGTACCTGGAATGTTGAATTAAGAATTGACATCACAGCATTCTGACCACTCCCATAAGTGCTCAGTCCCCATCTTCAACAGCAATGACCGTAATGATCTATCTGCTCCTCCACACTGTTCACTCACTTCCAAAGGGCCTTCACAATATCTACCTTGTCATACATAAATTTACCACCGAGTAGTGTAGAGCCAGCCAGTCTTATCTGCCTGCTCATTTCCCAACACACAGGCATAACCTGGAGAAAACATCCAAAGGATGCTCACTACCCAGGACCTCTGAAGTGATGCTTGCCACTTTGCACAAAGCATGCCTGTTTTCACCTTACTCAACATGCTCTGTGAGTCAGTCACAATCAGGGCAAATGTGAACAGCTGATTCTCAAGGCAGCAGAAACTGCCTCCACCTCCATTCTTAAACTAGACGTGATATCATATGCAAGGCTTTGCTGCACTAGGCTGGGTACCTGGAAAGTCCTGGCAAATAAAGATGACCGGCCTGTGGTGACCATATCACCCATAGAGGTGATTGGTCTATAAAAAAATTAGTAGAATTTGTTTACCCAATACGCCCTGGTGTTAAAGGATCCTTTACATAGTGCAACGGAGAAATTTTATAGATAAGAATGTATCAAATGTTCCCTTTGTATGTTAACATTATTTTTGTCAGTTTCATTTGCATCTGTTTAAAAACAAAAAGTTTTATATTAGTTTTTAAAATTTTTATTTGAATTTAAGAACAGTTGTAAACTTGTTTCTGTGCATTGAACAGAAACGAGTGTGATTGATTTCAGGACAGTAATTTTAGATAGTAAGTTGAGTCAGCAAGACGGAGCGGCTAGACGCTCTCTGCAGATCGGAAGGTAGTGGGTTTGCTTCCTGACAGCCAGACTTTTCTAAAATAACCTAGACTGCTAGGTCGACCCAGCCTTGAGTGGGTACAGTCCCGGGAAGTAAAGGCGACCGACGTGATGCTGACCACATAACCCATCTTGTGCCAATAGTTCCAGCCCTATATGCCTAAAGGCGTAGAAAAGGGTCCTTTACTTTTTTACTTTTACTAAGTTAAAATATTAGAGATGCTGGGCTGGATTGGATGCACCTTATATAGAAAGGATTGTATAGACTGCAGAAGTCAAGAGTGAACCCTGTGTGACATATAAACTGGACGACAGGGATAAATTATGCTAAGCATTAGACCACAGTCAGTAGACTGTAAACATGTATATTATACTGTTCCTTCTGAAAATTGCTCAATAAAAAAAATGTGTTTGCTGGCATATGCTGTCTTCTTTTTTATTTTACATTTTCCTTGTGTGGGTTCCAGGGCCCTATTATGGGGGAAAACAAGAATAGGCCCACTGCCACCCCAGCAAGCAGGTCGTAAGAGTTGAATAATTGGGGGCTTCCTTTGAAGTCAAAATATATCTGCCGGAGAGGCAAGGAACAACCAACTGCACACAAATAAGCCAGTAAAACGGATGTACACTTAAAACTTAGGCCCTGGCAAGAAGCCAAAGTCCACATGGAAGAACAACCAGGACCTGCAGCTTGAGCTTATAGCTGGTGAACAAAGAAAATTTTACATTTTAGATATTATGAGGCAACTAAATTAAATGTCTACAAGAAATCCTACATGTAACTAGAAGAGACAGGATTACAAATTATGATGTCAGGAAAGAAGTTGGAACGTTCCAGTGCTAAACTACATCAAGAGACAGCATATCAAATGGTTTGGACATGTGTCAAGATTACCACCAGATAAGGCACCACGGTGAGCCCTGTCACCTAGACATAATAGTAGCTGAGTTAGACCACACAAGCGATGGATAGGTGGCAACCTTATCTCATAAAAGACTTTAGTTGATGGTTGATGTGAGATTGGCAACCTTATCTCATAGCAAACTTTAGTGGATGGTTGATGTGAGATTTGCAACCTTATCTCGTAGAAGGCTTTAGTTGATGTGAGACTGGCAACCTTATAAAAGACTTTAGTTAATAGTTGTTTGGCCTTATTTCTCTGCCCCTGTGAGTTCCAATGCAAAGACATTATAGTTATACTGTTCTCAGGTTTTCTCAATGTATGCCCCAACTAATGTCAGCATTTTCTTTTTACCTCTTGGTCCACAGGAACTTGTTTAGTACTCTCCCAAAGCTCCACATTAGTGATTCTATAATACCATACCATTTAATTCCCTCTATTTTGCGCAGGCACCAGTTAATGAATGTGGTTTATTAGTAATTGCCTTTGTTCTCCATGTTTCTGCTCCATATAAAAGTACTGATTTGACATTAGAATTAAACATTTTAAGTTAAGTATTTGTTTTTTTCTTTTGAAGTGGTTAGGTCTTCGCATATTCCAGGTCAGCTGGTGTGTGAAGGTCTAACATTTTATACCCAATAGTAGTAACTAAAATAAAATTCATTTTTACTTGGAACAAAATGTGCATTGTCTGATGGCAAAGAAAACATTTTTAGAACATGCAGCTTTCCTTTAGCAACATACAGGTGTGTCATGGACTATCTAGCAGGCATTAAGGAAGAAAATAGGGTCTTTAGAGCTGAATGCTACAAAGAGATTCGAAGAATTCTCTAGGTAAAGAAATATTGACATCCTAAAAGATCTGAACATCAGGATTGGCTCACAAATACCTTCTCTCAGAAACTGAAATATTTTGGCCCTTATCAAGCGCCACAGTGGCTTGTGAAAAGCCAGAGAGAGAGATGACAGAAAGTTTGATATCGTGGCATAGAAGATCATTGTGTCAGAATTGACAAAAAGTACGAGACAGAAGGTTGTGGATAGACAAGACTAACAATGCCACACAGCATGGACTTTAAGGGAAAGAGTTCACACTGGCAAGGAAAGCTCTTATGTGAATGGCAGATGGAAAAGGGAGATGTGAACGACTTAAGCAAACCTGGAGAAGGACAGTGAAAAGGAATGTTGAATTAAGAATCAACATCACAGGACTTGAGACACTCCCATAAACTCTCCGTCCCCCAGCTTCAGCGGCAAGTGAAGAGTTCCAATTCAGAGCACCATTAACTGTCTGATTGTACATCCGTCTCGCCCTTCCCTTGAGTGTTGAGCAAAGGGCCCTCACATCTAGATTGTCATACATAAATTCACCATTGAGTGGTGCAGAACTGTCAAGTCTATCTGCCTGCTTGTTTTCCAACACACCGGCATAACCTGGAGAAAATTCGCTAACTACCTGGGACCTCTGTAGCAATGCTAACCACTCTGCATAGAACATGCCTGTCTCCACCTTTCTCAACATGCTCTGTGAGTCAGTTACAATTACGACATGTATGTACAGCTGATTCTCAAGCCAGTGGAAAGTTGTGGTGACTGCCTCCACCTCGAACTAGACCGTGTGATATCATGTGCCAGGCTTTCCTGCACTTTTGCTTTGAACCCCATGCCTCTCAACACAGAGCTATCTGTACAGACATCACATCACCTGGGCATGCTTTGTCATGAATGGAAGAAAAGTGACATCATAGACCATGAGCAGAAAAGCAACAGATAGGTAGCAATGATCACTTGAGACTGCCTTGTGTCAAAAATTATGTGAAGAGGATTTAAACAGAACACTTCACCCCTAACAATAGTATCTGCTTGTGTTTCAACTACTATGCTTTTATGAAGATGAAGTGTGGCAGCTATAGTGCAGTCTCAAAGAGGAGAAACAGGAGACAGAAGCAAGAATACATTATAGTCAGGAGAAAAAGGAGAAAGAAGCGAAAATACATTATCATCACGAGAAACAGAGAGACAAGCAAAAATACTTCATTCAGGAGAAACAGGGAGACAGAAGCAAAAATACATTATCTTTAGGAGAAATAGGGAGACAAAAGTAAAAATACATAATCGTCAGGAGAAACAGGGAGACAGAAGCAAAAATACATTATCCTCGGGAGAAACTGAAAGAAGAAGCAAAAATACATTATCGTCAGGAGAAACAGAAACAAAAATACGTCATCATAGAACAGAAACAGGGAGACAGAAGAAAAAATACATTATCGTCAGAAGAAACAGATATACAGAAGCAATAATTCAGAAACTCGGGCTATCAAAATAGCAACAGAGAAACTGCTAAATACCAATAATGGCTCACAGTATGTGGTAATGCTGACAGATGCAAAATCAGTACTTGAAGCACTCCAGTCTAGGAAACTACCAGAATTGCAAACACTGCTGACACAACTTAGCCTTCAGCGAAGAGTCGTAATGCAGTGGATACCGTCACATTGTGGAGTGCCTGGAAATGAGAAAGCTGATCAACTAACTGGCAGGGTAAGGTGCAACAAAAGTGCAGCCGGATGTACCAGTCACATACCACCAAAAGAAAAGAATCATTAAATCGATCAGGAAACCACCAGCCCCAGCACAAGACGACTATTTTATTATGGACAGATCAAAATAAGTCATTATCATCCGCCTCAGAACAGGGCACAACCAATTACGTAACCACATGTACACAAAATTCAAGATAGGTGTATCAGCCATGTGCACCTGTGGAAAGGTGCCCCAGACAGCAGAGCATGCACTCCAGGACTGCACAGAATTTGACACATTAAGGCAAACCTTTTGGCCAGAAAGAACAACAGTGGAACGTAAACTTTATGGACCACTGAATGAACTAACAACGACAGTAAAATTTATAAAAGAGACAAAATTGCTGATATGGACAACTTATTTCAGGCGAACGAAAGAAGAAGGAGAAACAGGGAGACAAGCAAAAATACATTATTGTTCTGGAGAAAAAGGGAGACAGAAGCAAAAATACAGTGATGAAGCTGAAATTAGAGAAATGAGACATATAGATAGTGCTTTTTTTTGGAAATGTTATAACAAGGAACAGATCTGAAAACTAGGCAAAATTGATGGAAAAAGAGCAAGGGGTAGGCAAGGAGATAAATACTTGGATGGCTCGGCCATTTGGATGGGGAGAAGGGATATGTAGAAAGGAACACTTGACCTGATCCTAGCTGTTGGTGATCGTGAAAACACGACTGCCTATGCTTTCAACTGAAAAAGTCTTAGTCAAGGTTTCAACTTTACTGCAATTGGGTTTCCCCATACTTGCTCCGTTCCTGTGCCAGGGTAAATCAAATAAAGTGTCTCTTACTGTCTAATTTAAAAAACTGGTGAACAATTAGTCCTAGAACAATCCAGAAGTATGCTACACAGTAAATGCATATGGCAGTTGCCAGAGACATCAAAGCTGAAGTTTAACAGTTTTATTGTTATTTCCACTTTGAATGTTTTTTTTTTTAAAATGGCAAACACAGAAAAAGAAGAAATATCAGTACATTCTATGCAATGTGGATCTTTATCGAATGAAATGAGAAAGGGAGATTACTTAGAACTAGTCCTGGTGTACTGAAGTAAATCATAACAGCAGATTAGTGAGAGATTGAATCTGCAGGGGTGTGGTTTTATACAATTGCAACAGAACATTGACAGATTTAAAAAAAAAAAAAAAACTGCATTGATAGAAAATTAAGAATAACAGTCAGTAGTTTTTTTACATCTTCCAGGGGTTAATGAAACAGCATTTACAATAAATTGGTGTTCCTTTAAGGGTGGAACTGCGCCGGTTCAGCAAACCTGCAGTGAATTTAAGTGTTCACCAAAGCAATGCTCCAAAAAATTGTAAAGGAAGTTAGGAATACCAAATTCCCTTGTGGGTTTCAGGGAGAGAACAGAAATGGCCAACTCCCCTTTAACAAGCATGTTTTATTAGGTGACTAATTAATAATTTGCTGATATCGGATGTGTTAGTCTGCAAAACTATGAAATCTGCTTTTCACAGCTATCATAGCCTAGCTGTAAATAACAGCATAACGTGACAACATCTCTTTCATGAGTGAATGCAGGAGAAGAAAAAAAAATCATCAAACAAAACAACAACGGGGCACAAGAACCATTCTAACATTCACAGCAAATAATCTACCCAAGCAACTAAAATAGAAACATGGAATATATGTAGTCTCGGGTGAAAACCCAGAAATAGTTGAATTTATCATGAAAGATTACGGACATGAAAATGGAAACACCAAGAGGCTGACCTAGAAGAAGAGGGATCGAGGATAACCACCGACTTCACAATATCCCAGCATGCCCTGGCTAGGCTACAGATAATCTATTAAACTGCAAAGGACTAGTGGAGCAAAGCATATACTGACAAAAGAGGTTGCAGAAATTTCTTTCTGTTTCAGCATTCCAAGCATGAGAGGATCTTTGCTACAGATATCACCTGCCTCCATTCATCTGTGATTATAATTCTTTTCCCTAGCTGGTGACTCTAAGTTTGTAGGTCTGTGTATCTTATATCTCCACTGCCTTCTTGGCCCATCTCATTCAAATCTTTTGTGTACACAGGTTTTGTCTCCCTGTTATCTATCATTCTCTCTGGTGCTTTCCCAATATCTCAGCCCCCCCCCCCCCCCCCCCCCGATGATGACAGAAGACAGTCCAATATTTTCTGGGGTGTTAACCGGCTTTCTAATGCTTTTAACTACCCCAAAACATCTAAAACCTGGCCTAACCCCAACTAAATCTCACGAGAGAGTGCAGCCTAGGTCCCACGACTGCATTGCATGCCATCTAGGTCCCATGACTGCATGCAGCATTTCTACCACCCTCTAAAATATTTGACTGTCTGTTTTGGGGGAGACACTGGGATAGAACCTTCTATCTATATGCCACAACATTCAAACCAATAACAATAAAAGGCTGTTGAATATATTAACAAAATTTGTTTTTAATACATAATACAAAAAATATTCAGTAAATGAAACTGCACCACAAAACCCTTCAATTCTGTAAATCATTTCTGTGTTGTCATCCTGCTTTCCATTTCCACTCTTGCCTACACATGGGGCAGGGTGAGCTTACAGTTTGAGACTGGAGCCACTTGACGATGCAGTGTATGTGGAACACATGTGAACACTGGCCCCACACTGTAATGAAACAAGAGATAAAACACCTGTACTTAGTTACACAGATCAGATATTCTTCATATGCTAAAAATATTTAGTGTTTTCTTTTAACCAAATATACTCATAATTTTACAGAATAATGCTTAAAATTCACTGGACAACCAAAACACAACATTTATAAAATCCATACTGGAGGAAAAAGTTGAAGGCAAGTGGGCAAGAGGCAGGCAGCGATACAAGTAACTGGAGAACGATAACATCACAAGATGGTGAACAGCAGTTTGAGTGTATGCCCAGGGGTTGCAGTTAGTCTTCAATGTGGAGACGGCATCTAATCAACTTACCTGATGGCACATACGGTTCTGAAATACCATGCTCTAAAAGCGGACAACTTTTCTTAATGCAAGCAGGCCTTGCTAGTTACAGACACCATGGTCTTTCTATAGCACAATATAATACTATCCTCTGGAAACAGGGAAAGGTGCCAATGATTTTGTTTAGAGTACACATATGATTCATGTTTAGATTCATCATTATCATGCAACAAGTCCTTTGCACAATATCATTCCTATCAGAAAGCCTGCCCTACGTGACTTATCCTGTGTGCATTTTGTGCTGGTAGACTTGGACTCTTTTTCTTGCAACTATTGCAACTTTCTAAGCCACTGTGGCACTTATTACGCATTTTATTAAGCATTTCGGATCCTGAAACATGTTGTTGTTGTTGTTCGTCCATCACAAGTGATGATGACCAGTCCTTTCAGCCAATGGTGCCTGGGTTAGGTTTTGTGAGTCCGCAGATGGCTGACAAGGCCAATTCTTGCATTAAGAGTAGCTTTTTAAAACCATTTTTCTTTAAAGTTAAGATCTTGCTGAACATGTGTAGAGAAGTTTTTTAACTGTACAGCAGTGGCTGATCTAGAAACAAAAGTACTTTAAGATACAAGATATACTTTACAGGTCAAAACAGATAATCTTCTTCTTTTCGTTCACCGGCTGAAAACT
Organism: Candidula unifasciata; assembly: GCA_905116865.2. Classification (NCBI taxonomy): domain Eukaryota; kingdom Metazoa; phylum Mollusca; class Gastropoda; order Stylommatophora; family Geomitridae; genus Candidula; species Candidula unifasciata. The sequence continues at coordinate 185,566 of CAJHNH020002212.1, read as the reverse complement.
CTGGCTGTTGGTTCATTTCCTGACTTTAGTATTGTTCCTCTTTGAGTTTTGCATGCACATTCGTTTTACAAATCTAGTTTATTTGTATTCAGACTGTTGGTTCCTCGCTTCTTATGGTGAAGCACTCAGATCTTGAAGGAAACACCCCTAATTAGTCAACATTTATGACATGCTTGTTAGGGTGGCGGTGAGAAACCCAAACAGGGGACATAATCTTCAGTGACATAAACTTTTTGTGTGTGTGTGTCGTCTATGAAGGCTGCCAAATGATCTGTTAGCAGCTGAGACTGTCTTGGTTGATTTGATGATAAGTAATTCTCATGTTGCTACCCTAATAACATTTCCAGTGTTATCACATGACTAAAGTCATAATATTGATATCAAAGAAAGAACATCTATTACTCTGCTCTCTAGAAGTTAGAATGGCTGTGACCATGTCTTAAAAATATGACAATGAAGTTAGCTGCACTGAATGACACTTTCTGACAAAAGGGGTTTCTCTGCAGAATGCAATACTTTTTTAACCAACAGTAACACATTATAAACTGAGGCAAATCTCAAAGTCAGCCACTGCCACACTGTCGCATGACAGAATCCACACATCTGCCGCCTTGGACAGGTCCACAGTCTGAACACCCCCAAAATCGTCATTGTAACTATGATGTAGGTTAGGCCGACTGTAGTTATATAGTTCATTTGGTGTGGGGGAGTCCAGATAAGAAAAATCCCTACAAACCACTCTGATATTGATTCTTTTAGTGTCGAGTTACACGTTAGGACACATTTTCTACGCCTATTTAAAATAAATTGTCTGACCACTGCACTGCATACATGAGCAGGATTCTTACGCCAACTGCTGTAGTTGGGGACTGTATTTTTATGCGTCACTTCTCTATGGTCCGGTCTATGAGGCAGACGTATTCTGTTTGTGTTGCCACTTGACCGTTAAAAAGACAAGATTCTTTATTCTCTTTCCATTTATCATGGGTAAGTTTTCATAAAGGTTTTTAATTGAATATTTGTGCTCAGAGTGTCTGTAGTGTGGGTAAGTAAGGTCAGCAGATTGATAATGCGAATCTGTTTTTCTACGATCCTTGCGATGGAGGACGGCAAATAGAGCTCCGGATTGGAATGCACTTTCAGCTGACATTTCTCGGAGAATTCTTCGAACCGGCCTTCTAAACCTCTTCGGATCAATCAATCCACATATCTGGAGTGGGTGTATGGTATTGTTAACTTTGTATGATTAGTTGTTTGCGGTTATTCGGTCTCTGAACTTGGTGAGTCGCTGAACCGTTGTGAATGACAAGGAGCTTCGGGTCAGGCATGACGTCATATCCGCTGTTGCTAGGAGACTTCGTAACCACAACAAGCTTAGACTGTCGTACTGTGTTCGGAGCATATTTCATTCGATCTTAATTTTGACTTCATCTCCTATCCCTTATCTTCCCTATTAGTGGAAAAGGTATTTTAAAAGGGAGGGGAAATAATGGAGATCTGTCTAGCTTTCGCTACAGGGTCTGAATCCAGAAACTATTCGAGTTACTGGTCTAGTGCTCACTCTGGGAAACTAAATGGATTCCAAGATAGAGGTAACCAACCTTCATGGTTTGGAATAACCTCAAGTATATCTGAGCATTGGGAGGTGGTAAGGACATTGATTAACTAGGTGCGTTGGGTACGGTTCGCTCATGGGTGTTGCCTTGTGTTTTTCAGGATTTCTGAAGATCCAACAAGCGTCAGTGGTCTAACTGAATGCTTCCACCTGCCACCACCCAAGAAGTAACTGACGTGTGGTGAATTGCTGTTGCTGAATGTGTAGACGATACTTGAGTCGACATCTTCCGATCTCGAGTTGATTGTCCTTGATCAATTCCAGAAGCTGCCTCGTTCCTGTGAAGTCGTTCTGTAAAGTAAGGCAGTGTGAAACTCCATTCCGGCATCCTGAGGAGCTGCGAGATCTAATCAGATAAGTCAGAGTGACATTCCTGTAGCAGCTCGATTCCAAATGGGCCTTTATAATCGGTTCCCCACCTCCGCTGTGATGATCCTGGAAATTGATGTGTCTATGTAGAAAGACTCTTTCTCTAGTGTCAGATTTTCAAGGATTTGAACATTCATTTTGATTCTTCATGCTACTTTTCGTCTGCCTTGTTATAGTGAATTTATTACATTGAAGTTTTAGTTCATCAGTCTTCTCGTTCTTAGAAAAGTTTCGTCTTATTGGAATTCATTGTCATAGTCAGAAAGGTATTCATGTCTTGTCATATTCACTGTTGTTTACTTGTTTGACTGTGTTACATTGTTACCAGTCTGGGGGCAAAATAGTGATGAGGACGTCTGGCCGAGAGGTACCCAAGTGTTCATAATAACCCTGTGGAGTCAGAGCTCGAGTCACCTCATCCCTGAGACAGGTTGAATGGAAAGTTTGAACCGAGGGTGAGGCCTCTAGACGAACGAGAGCCGCCATTCAAAACACCCCTGTCTCAGAGCACCTGAGGGAGTTGTGAAAATATTCTGTTAGTAAAGGTGCGCGACAAAACTGCCATACGACACACACTAGCAATGCCTGTATAAAATTTTAAATTTGGTATCATTTCTAGCGTTCACGTGAAACAGCGGCAAACACATGCATGGACATTAAAACTTTTTTTGAAGTACATTTGCACAATTTCCAGTTTTTTGACGCATATGTGCAGCAGTTTACGTAGAGAAGTCTACTAGATTCCCAATAAACAATTTATGAAATAGTCAAACCCAGGTATAAGAACCAAGCAGCGTGTCAGCTAGACACTCGCCTTCCACCAAGGCAAACCGTCTTTTTAAGGGCAAACACAGAAAAAGAAATATCGGTACATTCTATGCAATGTGGATATTTATCAGATATAATAAGAAAGGGAGATACTTAGAACCAATCTTGGTGTACTGAAGTGAATCATAACAGCAGATTTGTGAGAAATTATTGCTGCATTTGCAGAGGTGTTGTTTTATAAAAACAAAAATGAGAACTTGGACAGATTTGAAAACTGACCCTAGCTTCCAGGTCAACCTAGCCTAAAATGTCACGCCCTTGGAAGTAAAAGTAGCTAACATGATGTTGACCACATGGCCCCTCCACTGCCTACTGATCTAGTACAACATGCCTTATGCGCCAAAGGCATGAAAGTTTTTTTTTTTTTTTTTTTTTCACTTTACTGGACTGGGTACGGCAGAATCAAATATACATCCAAAGTAGGATGGCCATAGCAATACAAAGATTAAACAGCATTAAAAATCTTTGGTTAAGCACCAGTAAGGAAATCACAGTTTGAATTCTAAAAGCATGCATCTTACCTGTAGTAACATATAGATATGAGTCATGGACTATCTCTCAGTCCTTGAGAAAGAAAAAAGGAGCTTTTGAGCTGAAATGCTAAAGAAAGATTCTCAGAATATTATGGACAAAGAAGAAAAGAAATAATGACATTTTAAAAGATCTGAAAATCTAGGAAGATTTGCTTATAAACAGCATCTTGTCTCAGAGGCTTAAATATTTTGCCCATATCAAGCGCCACAGCGGATTATAGAAAACAACAGCAGTAGGCGTGGTGCCAGGAAGGAGGGACAGGGGCGGACCAATACAAACATGGGCACAGGATATAAGTGACAACTTGGATATGAAAGTGTCGTGAAATGATAGCCATTACGCATCGGTCTGTAAGGCTGATAACCTGTCTTACCTGTAATCTGCACAAAATTCAAACTTGGACTCGCCCAGAAATATATAGTCCCTTATATCTATATATATAGGCCTGTATTGGACAACATTATTATGTCTGCCTTTTCTGGTTACTTTAACTAAACTCCACTTTTAAATGTATATCTCTTGGAGATATATTAAGGGAGTTATTTGAGGTTTCTTGGAAACCGATTTACTCCTTGCCCAAATATACAAGGAACTTCTTTTGTACCAACGCCTGAAGTGTCTAAGTGACGCTATTCTCCTTGCCAGCTTCTCAAGCGTCCAGATGTGTTAATCTGTGCCTGTATAAATTTCACTTTTCTAGGCAATCTGGAATGTCTCAGTTTTTACATATGCTTGGGTAAGTTAATTATAGTTTACGAGTACCTAGAATGATGTCTGTAAAGTAGTCACTGCTGTAAAGAAATCAGTATCGGCTGTGTGATTCCACTTAGTTCGACCGTTCTTGATCGCTAGAGAAGCGGATTCGAACGTAGATCTTCCACTGTACAGACTAAATAGCTTATGCCCTCAATAAACCACCCATACTGATAAAACTTAATACCCTTACAATTGTGTACGTTTTAAACTAACTAAAGAATCTGTACATACGAAATGGGGACAGAATTGGGTCAGGGCTGTGTTAATCAAAGTATGTGTGTGTTTGACCCAGATCAATGAGTGCTGGGGCGGTTGGGAAAGCCAGTGAATGCAGGTACTGACAGTAAATATTGGTGTCTGTGTGCAGAGTGAGGGGGAGAGGGAGAGTGATATATGTGTTAGACCACTTTATCTATCTCCACTGTATATCTGACTTGCCTTCTCTTGCACTAAACAGACAGATAAATATAGGAGACTTATGTCTTTTGGTCTGGAGAAGCAATCTGAGGAATGAAACAGGAGAGCAGGGAGGAGTCAGCAGATGGGGGTTGATGACTGATGCTTGCTCTGTCTTTCCTGTCAAGATGTTACCCTCTTGGTGATGACTAATGTTGAGTTATTTTCTTGACAGGATGTATCTTTTCTGAAGAACTGGCAGAAGATTCACAGTCCAACCAACATCCACCAACCATCAAACCACCAGAAACAAACGGTTACCCACCAGCTAACACCTGTGAAGGTTCCTGACATCTCCAACATGTGGGAGATGGTACCTCAAACAGCTACCAGTGCTAGAGCTTAGTGTGGCTCAAAGACATTGTGTGTCCTTACTGGTGATAGAGACTTGCTAAATACCGGTACAGTTGCTATGTCTTCTATGATGAAGTACTCTTTCACTACCTGATCCAGTTGAGCAGAATTACCAGAGTCAAAGACAGTCGAATCATCAGGAGCTGAGGGAGGCATCATAGACAGAAAGAGGCTAAGTGCAGTTTGACGCCTTATATGCTTTATTCCTCACAGCTCCTAGGTTGTCCGATGATGACAAGATGTCATCTCCAAGACCTTCTGTCTGTGTAGTATCTTTGTGATTTGGACAGGATATCCTGAGATCTAGCCTAGGAGATCTGGCAATTGTCTCACTTTTATATATCTATTTTATATTGATTACATGCATTCATTTTCATGGCTGACTTAGGTGTTTCTATTTCACCTTTTTAAGTGTTTAGCAGTTGTGTATGTATGTATCTTCATTATATGTGTTAACATGGTTATGATAATGAACTATCATAACCTGGGGGCTTTCTTTAGTAAGTAGTGGGGGTGTCCAGCCAAGTGTGCCTAGAAATATTGTAGTTATATACTGATATATTTTGTAGTGCCAATACTTGAGTTGCCCTACTCCAGAGATAAGTTGAGCGTATATTGGCCACGGGGAATCCCTTAGACCAATACGAGCCAAACGACTCAACATAATTATCTCTGAGTGCTGTTGGTTCTGAAGGAGAAATCCTTACATTAGGCACGCGACAGGAGTGATATGTGACAGAAAGTACACGAGGTGGGATAGCTGGAAAGAGACCGAGTTTATTTCAGGCAGACCGTGATGGCAACGAAATTCTGCAAAAGATCAGCAGCATGATGATGACATTAAATATGTATTTTATTTAAAAAATGAGTACCTAGGGGGCATTCATCTCCTGGCAGTTTACAATCAGGACAGCAACCATCAAATGCCATACGACAGATGCCACAGTTGTCATCATTGGCTATCCACTTCCATGTAGCCACACCTGTCCAGCTAGAAATTAGCCCATATTCAAGATTAAAATTTTTCTTTTCTGCTGGAATTTACAAACACATAAACAGGATCTCTTCATGCTTTTGGTGCATATGACATATAGTGATAGATCTATATATTTTTTTTTAATGTGTTCAACATCACAATAGCTATCTTTACTTCCTAGGAGATTACCTGATACCCACTTTAGGCTGGGCTGACCTTGGAACAAGGTCAATTGTTTCAGAAATCTGCCATGATGCAGATTTAAACACTTGACCTTTGGGCTGGCAGGCGAGCATCTATAGTCGCTATGCTGCCAACATATCTTGTAAATAATATACAATATAACAAAAGACTTTATCTGTGTATATAAGTTAGGAGAATTCATACTGTGTGATTCATTATATGACATTGTAAAATAAAAATAAATACTCCAGCAGTGCACCTGACAAGCAGAGTCCTGTACAGATCAGTCACTGGCAGGTGGAGGTGAGGACCAGTCATGAGCTTCAAGAATAACCTGGAGTGAATAATAATGGTCTCCCATGCATCCAAGAAAGTGACCAACAGACAGAGATTCTACATCTGCTGATAAAAATCCTTCTTGTAAAGCAGAGAAGCAATGACACAAGAAGAAATACCCACACTGGTCCCAGCAGAAATGATTAGCAGATCCAACATTCATAACTGACAATAAAAATAATCCCACCATTTGACTGAGCATTAAAAATGGCTATAGCACACCAAACGCAGTAACAATCATTCCCATGTGGGATGCAATTTTTCATTATTTGAAGCCCCACCCTGGCTTTTGCCGAGGCCCTGAATATAGCTGGCCCATAAATATGACCTAACGGCTGAAAGGGGTTTCTGGGACCTCTCCATGGGTGATCCTCATCTGCATGGTGGCACTTTGTGTCACCAGATATTTATCACTTTGTGTGATGTCCTGGGGGGGGGGGGGGGGGGGGCAATTTTACATACATACATACCAAACGCAGTCATTCAGAGTAGAAGAAACACAGAAATGATAAGCACTGACTAGTTCTTCGCATTCACCTGCTGGAAACTCATGGCTGTTCTCTGCTTCTGGACTTTCACCTTGTTCCAGGACCTGAGTGATAAATGCACTCCGTTTCACAGATCTGACTTATTTATGTGCAAACCGTTGGTTCTTTGCCTCTAAGCCAGATACACACCAACTTCAAAGGAAATGCCAATTGGAACTATGCTGGACACCCTGTGCAAGGAACCTATCTCTAGGATGACCTGTGAGGTCTAGATAGGTATTGGCCAGCATGATCATTCCTCCTGGAGCACTATCAGTGTGTGGTTTCACACTTCTGCATCCAGACTGTAGTTCAATATGCTATACCGCTTATTGTTAGTTAGTCTTTCCTCTTGAGTCTATAGCGGCACATTGGGCAGAGGTCATAGCTCTTCATGTCTGGCAGTTTGTTGCCACCTGTTTTAGGTCTTAGATATTTATTAGGTAGGCCTTTCCTGGTGATGGTTTTAGTCAAGGTCTCTATTGGTCTTCCCTGTTTTCTTTTCCCTTCCGGTGTCCATATGATGGCTTGATCTAAGCAAGCTAAACCTACAAAACTGAGGGTGACTGTTACAATTATGGCACAATTTAAAAAACAAAAAACAAACTGCAGAAATGTACTTACCCTATTTTCAGATGTCATCAAATGTTCCAAAGGTACATGAAAATATAAAAAGATAAAATAAGACGAAGAAAAGCCTAATATTATCATGAGTATGTCTGGCATCCTACTGTTAACTAATCACAATGGTAAGCTTAGCAGAGAAAATTATAGATTATTTTTCCGTTTCTGACAAGGCATGCCAAAGTCAATCGTCTCTTAAACCAGTGTTTATTACTGTTCAGGGCATTCTCCCTCAAATGACCCAACCTTTGACCTCAGAAGCCCTGTACTGTCAAAGACTATGGATACCTGCTGGTTTGAGTCTGTAGATTAAGTAAAGGACTCTATTTATGCCTATCAATCTGGGAACCAAAAGTCAATTTTGAAAAGAAAAATTCCACCTTTATGTGGACTTGAACCTAAGACCTTTCATGTGTATATATAAATACATATATATGTATATCTCCGCCAATGACACTCCCAAACCTGGATGAAAAAAGAGGAGGGCTTGTGCGTGAGGCCCGCTACCTCACCACAGAAAAGGACGTGCTATAACAAAATAATGAGATCCATGTTATACAGCTTCAAGACCAAACTACAAATCTTCAATTCTAACATATGCCAGCGAAAGCTGGAGAACTACCAAAGATATGGATGGGGAGATAAACTAGATGGCTGGGAGTCACGAGCAGCAGCTACCGCATCTCCTGCAACTTCCTCCAATATACTTGCACGTGAGTCTTAGCCATCTAGTTTAGCCCTCTCATCTGCGCCGAGCATAGCGGCGGATACTGTCGGCGGTGCGGCATAGTCGCAAAAACAGGTCCGCAAATAACATATAGCTGAGACCCTGTTTTATTTCTAATTTTTTACTTTACTTAGAATTGATCTACAGGCTTCACTGAAGTATCGCTGCACTGGATATTATAATTTCTACTATCCAGCTGTGACAGTTCCATAAGTAAAAACCCAACACATATACAACTACACTATCATCCCTATTAAATTTAAAAAAAATTTTTAAATAAATAAAATAAACATATCTAGGATCAAGATCCGATGGAGATCGTCATCGCCAATCCCAATCAATCAATTGAATGAAATTTCGGCTCTCCTTCAAACTTCTACCCAATATTATGGCGGCCAAACGAATACCCTAACAGGGCCCCTCAGTCCTATGCAGAATGCGGACTTCCTGTGACGAACACATCACGGCAAAACTAGGACCGGCTCCGAATAACGAAACAAACGCTCTAAGAGGGTCTCCGCGATATGTTAATTGCGGACCTGTTTCTGCGAGTATGCCGCACCGCATCCCCTGCGCCGCTACGTGCAGCGCGGATGGGGGCTAAACAAGATAGATAGCTGGGACTTACGAGCAGCAGCTACCACATCTCCTGCAACTTCCTCCAATTTATTTGCTTGTGAGTCCCAGGCTTCTAGTTTAGATCCCAATCCACGCCGAGCGTAGCGGTGCAGTGAATACTGTCGGCGGTGAGTTTAATCGTGTTTTGCGCCGCATGCTGAAAAGTGTGAAGACAACAACGAAAAGAAATACTTACCCATTATTAACGTTATTATATGCGAAAGTTGTGGCACAGAAGTTGCAAATAGTGCCCGAAAATCTGCTCTTTGTGTCAGTGGACGCCATTTAAATTCACATATAATAAATCATGGAAACAAGGGCCAGCTAGTGCCCAGTTGGTAGCAAAATTGTTAACGGTCACGGTTGCTACTTATCGTCTGCAGTGTTGCATCTCTTGCAATCATAGTTTCGCCGCGATGTGTTCGTCGCAGGAAGTCCGCATTTTACACACAACCGAGGCCCTGTTAGGGTATTCGTTTGGCCGCCATAACATCGGGTAGAAGTTTAAAGGCGAGCCGACGACAATTTTTTTTTAAGCAAGGCCTCCTGACGAATTATTTAGTTTAAAAAAAAATCATATGATTTAGTTCGATTAAAAAAATAAAGGAATGTCATAAAATTTACCCGTTATGTAGACCCAACGCACCATTGAAAAAAAAAAAAAAAGTCTTATGACAAAAACTAGGACGACCAATATTTACAACTCACTCTTGATCTTCACTTTCAGCGCCATGTTCAATAATAATAGTCCAGATTTTCTTTCAACCTCACGTCAACAAGCCAAACAAAATATAATGCGGACATAAAATACATTGGCTGTAAATTTAACGTTACTCCACTATAGGATGCAATTTTTAAAAACTTTGTTCTAAAACCCCACTCCGGCCGTTTTCTGGGCGGGGGGGGGGGGGGGGGGTGGGGGGGGGGGGAGTGAAGAGAGAATAATATAACCAAATGGTTGAACGGGGTTTCTAGGAATTGTAACCGGATGTTCTCATCCAGTTTGTGCCACCGTGTTTTTTTTTTTTATTATTGACTCGTTATGTGATCTTCCGAAGCAAGCTGATATTGATATACGTATGTGAATTATGGAGATGTAGTAAATTCATGATTATTTGGATAGAGATGATGAGAGAATACCTTTAAAAGAAACTGACTCACGAAGAGAACTGATTGTCCACGTCAGAAAGAGTCAATCTACATTCTTTGGTCATGTGGTGAGAAAGAGAAAACTGCAGTACATCGTAACGGTAAGAAAGTTGGAGGGGAGGAGAGGCAGAGGGGGACCAACATAAGAGATGCTGGACAGTTTGACATCATGGCATGGAAGATCATCTGTGTCAGAGTTGACTGAAAGTACACGAGACAGAAGATTTAGGAAGACATGGCTACCAATGTCACACGGTGAATGCGGCCCTGGTGAGGTTGAACGACACTCATTACATTGGTTTGGCTTCCTCTTAATCCCTGTCGAAGGCTTCGGCAGTCAAGTCTAGTCTTATGTCTAGTGTACTTGCAAGCATGTCTGTATTAGAATTTCATCCATGCCATGATCCGACCCGAAACTGTCCCGTATATTCATTCTTGGCCTCTTACTTGACATTTCATAAGCCAATTTGTCACCCTTTAAAAACAAAGTTCATTCGTTTGTTGGTCCTCTCCCGATCCAATTTTCCCGTTGGCATGACGTACAACTTTTCTCTTCTCACGATTTGACGAAAGAGTGTAGATTGTCTCTTTTTTGATGCGAATGAGTTAATTGTTTTCAAGATATCTCATTGTGTTTTTTACCCCCCCCCCTCCCCCTGACGTTCTAGATTGTATGCAAAGATAATAGAAACGAGGCTGTGATCAGTGATAAATCCACAGTTGATAGAACATGGGTTTCAGAAAAAATAGAAGCCGCACGGATGCAGTATTCACACTTCATAAAAAAGAACATCGACTATGATCAGAACTTATTTGCAGCATTTGGCTGTCATGTGCGAAAAATTGGCTACTGGAAAATTTGAAATAAATAGGGAAAACAGACACCCCAGGAGGAGGAAGAGTGGGAGGGAGAGCAAAAAGAACTCAGATAGCACAGCAAAAAATACACAGATGCTCAATATTCTGCAGCTGAACATCTGTGGAATAAGAAATAAGAAACTTGAACTTGCCAAACTGCTAAACAACCACAGGGTACACGTGGCTGCCCTACAAGAAACCCTGCATAAAGACTCTGATCTGCATCTCACTGGATATACTAGTTATGCCTGTAAGTGCAATGACTGCCGGGGCATAGTGACCTATATCAGAAATGACATACAAGGAGATGTAACAATGCTGTCGACATCTCACCCTACAGATGTGCAAAAAAATAACTATCTGGCACAATGGAAGCAAATACACGATATACAACGTGTACAGCCCACCTCAGACAACATGCAACATACCAGAACTATACAAGACACAGTACCATAAAACCCTTCTTGTTGGTGACTTCAACGGACACTCGCCACGTTGGGGTTACCCTGACTACAATAGCACAGGGAAGTACATCGAAGATACTTGTGAAACAACTAACCTATTAGTGCTGCAGGACACAGAGTCTACACCTACACTGTTACACAGGGCCCACCTATCTCTCAGCAGACCAGACCTGACCATCTGCTCATCCGACTTAGCAGACGCAAGCTATCCCCAAGTCCTGGACGACATAGGAAGTGACCACAAACCTATACTCACAACTGTAAGCACCACCCCTAAATTACCCTTCAAGCAGAGAACCCGTTGGAATTTCCGAAAAGCAAACTGGAAACTATTTCAGGAAACATCTGACTGCCTCCTGGGAAGAATTGACAACAGCTGTGTGGAAACTTTTTGTGAAGACATAACACAAGCAATCCTGAATGCAGCGTCGAAAGCCATCCCAAGGGGCAGCCGGAGGGCATATAAACCTTTTTGGAATCAAGAAATTCAAAATACTATATCTGAAAGGAATAAAGCAAGAATATTTCTCGAAACTGCACGTTCAACAGAAGCAAAGATCCAATACAATAAAGCATGTGCCAGAGTAAAGCTTGTAGTTAATAAGGCTAAAAGAGATAAATGGACAGAAACGTGCTCCAACTTAGACCTTAGACAGAATGGAAATAAAGCATGGACTTTAGTTAAAAACCTCTCCGGAGAAAGTAGAAGGGTGAACCCAAAACCAGTGACAGATGGGAGTAAGACAATCACTGAAGACAAGAAGAAAGCAGAACATTTCAATCATTATTTTGCCTCGGTTAACAGAGCAGGTAAGCTGTCAGAACTCGATAGAACACAGCTCTCTCAGTTGAAGAAACAAGAGAGAGCTCCAACAGCCAGCGACTCCCTTTTTTGAAAATGAATTTAGCATGGATGAATTAGAGCAAGCCCTGAAGAAATTAAAACCTAGAAAATCTCCAGGCCCAGATAAGATCCACAACGAAATGCTGCTACATCTTGGCCGGTCGGTCTGGAAAGAAGTAGTTCTCAGGCTTATTAATAAAACTTGGAGGTCAAGCAAACTTCCAAGGGCATGGAGGAATGCATATATCGTCCCCATCCTTAAAACCAAAAAGCCTCCAGATGACCCCAAAAGCTACCGCCCGATATCGTTAACATCATGCTTGGGCAAAGTTGCAGAAAGAATGATAAACAGGCGCTTATATTGGTTCCTTGAGAGTTCTGGTGTTCTATGCCATGAACAGGCAGGCTTCAGAACCAACAGCTGCACAGAAGACCAGCTGTTCAGACTGACACAAAGAATACATGATGGCTTCCAGAATAAGAAACACACAGTGGCAGTCTTTGTCGACCTCCAGCAGGCCTATGACAGAGTATGGAGAAAAGGTCTCCTGATGAAGATGATGAGCATAGGAATACATGGCAGATTGTATAACTGGGTGAAATACTTCCTGATAGATAGAACAATCCAGACTAAGATGCACAACGCAATCTCTTCTAAAGAAGTCTTGGAGGAGGGCTTGCCACAAGGCTCATCATTGAGCTGTACACTATTCCTAATCTTTATCAATGACCTGCCAGAACAAATCAAGGCCGAAAAAGCCTTGTACGCTGATGACCTAGCAATATGGCAGAGTCATGAAAATGTGGAAAGTGGAGCCCAAAGACTGAATGGAGACCTTAGAAGACTGCATGATTACTGCCAAAGATGGAAACTCAAGATTAACTGTGCAAAGACGGTCTACACAATCTTTACCAAAAGCCACCAAGTAGCAAGGAAGAATATTAACCTGAGGTTAGACAAACACCAAGTGATGAAAGAAGAGCATCCCACATACCTTGGAGTCACACTTGACCCGCAGCTCAGCCTCAAGAACCATATTGAAAACATCAGGAATAAGGCATTGAGGCGGTTACAGTTATTAAAGAGACTTGCAGGTACATCATGGGGATCAGACAAGGAAACTCTGAGGGGCTTATACCTAGGATATGTTCGCTCTGTGATAGAGTACAACAACTCACTGCTTACAACTTGTTCCAAAACTAACCTAGAGACTCTTGACAGAGTACAAAATAATGCCCTCCGATTAATCTGCGGAGCTATGCAGTCTACACCAACTGCTGCATGTGAAATCCATACAAATGTGGAACCCCTCGGGTTGCGGAGAGAAAAAGCCACTTTAGAAATTTATGAAAGATGCGTTAGAAAAAATCGTAACCATCCTAATAGACATCTTGTAGAAAACTGGGAATCCAAACAAAGAATAAAGCACAAATCGGTTTTACACTGTGTTAATGAAATTCAGGACAGATACCACCTCCCAGAAAGACGTCAAGGAATTCAGAATGTTGCAAAAAACCTACCACCACATGCTCGCTTTAAAGCTCCAGAAGTCTAAACTAAATTGGTAGGCGAGGAAACCAAACAGTCCGACCCAATCGCTCTTATGAACTCATCACTAAAGACCGTTGATTCTTACCCCCAAGAATGGATACATGTCTATACTGATGGATCAGCATTTAAAGCTACCATTAAAGCAGGTTACGGAATCTACATAGTTTATCCCGATGGATCTGTTGAAGAGATTTTTGATGCATGCGGGGAATTCTGTTCAAACTATGAAGCTGAAATAATTGCACTGGAAACAGCAGTATACCACCTAAAGACTGTAATGGATGTTTACCCCTCAAAGGTCCAAAATATTGTTATCTTCACAGATTCAATGTCTGCCCTTCAAGCTCTGGAGGGCAATGAACGCTGCAGAACTGACATAGCCAAGATAATCCTGGATGCCGATCAGCTTATTACCTCATACAACATCAGAATAGTGATGCAGTGGATTCCAGGTCACTCCGGCACACCAGGTAATGACAGAGCTGACAGATTGGCAAAGAAAGGAGCAACACAAGAACAACCACCTACAGCGACAACCCTCCAGACAGCAAAAACACTGATAAGAGCTATAAACAAAGAGACTTGGTTGAACAGATGGGCCATGGGAGACACTGGAAGAGAGGTTTATAGACATATGTCTGGCCCTGATCCTAATGACAGCATTAACCATCTAACAAGAAGGGACCAGGCCACCATCTTCAGACTTAGAACGCAACATACTCCACTCAATGGACACCTAAACAGAATACAGCCACAACACTCCCCAGAGTGCCAGCTATGTAACTACCCCTACGAAACTGTTGAAAACCATCTCTTTGAGTGCCCAAAACTCAGTGAAACAAGAAGAACGCTACTCCCTCCGAGACCAGACAAGTGGAACACCTTGTACGGAGGAAAAGAACAGCTTGTGAAAACATGCAAATTCCACTACATGGCATTGGGCCAAAGGGCGAAAGCTCATGCGCCGCTGGATCGATAACAACAACAACATAGAACATGGGTTTCAGAAAAAATAGAAGCCGCACGGATGCAGTATTCACACTTCATAAAAAAGAACATCGACTATGATCAGAACTTATTTGCAGCATTTGTAGACCAGGAGAAAGCTTTTGACAGGTTCGACAGACAAACATTATGGAAAGTAATGGCTCGATGTGGAGTAATGAACACCTCATTAAAGTTTGCAAAAGCTTATTTGGCGATTGTAGAAGCATAGTTAAAATAAATCAGAGAACATCTAAACCATTCAAAATAACATCTAGAGTAAGACAGTGATGTGTCTTATCACCACCCCTGTTTATTACCTACATTGACAGTATAAGCAAGGATGCCAGGTCCAGGAATGATAGTAGTAGTAACATCAACGAATTACTCTTTGCTGATGACCAGGCCTTGATTGCAGATACAGCTATGAATTTGCAACAGCATCTCACATCCATGAATGAAGAATGTAAATCAAGCAATTTGAGAATCAACATTGAAAAGACATAAGTAATGTCGAAAGGAAGAAAGAAGCAGGATTTAAACATAGCATGAGAGCATACATATATTAATGAGGCATCTGAGTTTAAATATCTTGGAACAAAATTCATTAAAGATGGTAAATAAGACCCCAAAAAAAAAAATTGACATCTGATGCAGAAAAGCTGTCCAAGTATTGGAACAGCTAGCACCCCCCCTCCTCTTACAGCATAAGGCATTCCAAATCAGCACAAAGAGACATTTCATACAAAGCATATTCATTTCTATCCTATGCCACCAGTGCCAGATGCGGTCACTCACAACAAAACATAAAAAAAAAATTAGTAACTATGGAAATTAGGTGTCTGAGAAAGACTGTAGGAGTAGCAAGAAGAGAAAAAAAAATCCGGAATGAGGTCATACGTGATAAGGTCAGCACAGAACCAATCCTAAATTACATACAAAGACAGCAAATCAAAGGATTTGCTCACTTGGAGAGAATGCCATCTGATGATATACCATACAAGGCATAGACCAAAAGAGGATAGGGACGTAGAGCAAGAGGTAGACATAATGAGAAGATAACATCAGAAAAACTGTACAGCACCACGATGTGTCTATGGTCGAAGCAGCCAGTAGAAGAGGACGTAAAGCGGGTGATGATTTCTTTAACATGAACCTAAGTGGCTCAGTGGCGAAGAAAAAGAAGAAGAAGAAGAAGAAGAAGAAGAAGAAGAAGAAGAAGAAGAAGAAGAAGAAGAAGAAGAAGAAGAAGAAGAAGAAGAAGAAGAAGAAGAAGAAGAAGAAGAAGAAAATAATAATAATAATAATAATAACAACAACAATAATAATAATAATAATAATAATAAGAAGAAGAAGAAGAAAATAATAATAATAATAATAATAATAATAATAATAATAATAATACTAAGAAGAAGAAGAAGAAGAAGAAAATAATAATAATAATAATATTAATAACAATAATAATAATAATAATAATAAGAAGAAGAAAAAGAAGAAGAAGAAGAAGAAGAAGAAAAAGAAGAAGAAGAAGAAGAAAAAGAAGAAGAAGAAGAAGACGTTCTCGATTGATTGGTTTATCCACTCCAAGCCTCTAGCGAAGGTTGACCACATCATCATGAGATTAAAAACTCTGGACGGCAGACCAACAAGGCAGGTCCCATATAAACCCCGTTCAATATTCAAAGAAGTTATAATTGGGAAACTTATAGCCCCTACCCCAGCCAGGTGTAAACTGCAGTCATATGCTTATAACGATACATGGAGTTCTCATCATCCGTTATATTATATCTCCAAATCTTAAACGAAATTTTTATTACTATTAGCTTTCGTTTAACTTACTCCGGTTTGTCTGGGTGGTGAGCGGCGTTTGATTTTTATACTATTTCCCGACAAGGAATATTTTTTTAAAATCTTTAATGCACTTATTAATTGTATACAAGGTAAGTAGAGTTGAGTTGAGCAAAGAATTTTTATCACAGCACTCGGGGGCATTCCCAGTCCGTCATCATCTTCAGCAGCCAGCGCAGAGTTCCAATACTGATGATTTACAAGGTGAGTTATAGAAAGCTAATAGCATCAAACGTTTTTTAAAATATATTTTTTTTTTAAATTCACTACTAGCTGATTATCCAGGATTCACTTCCAATATCAGGATTAATTCTTTCTTTATAGCTCTTAAAAACTCTCTTTCTTACATCAGTTGACAAAAGATAGATTGCGTTTAATAATCACATTTATTTGCCTTAGGATAATATTCTTCTATCTCTTCTTTGTTTTTTATTTACTCTAAGGGACTTAATGAAAGCTGCTGTGTGCTGCACGACACCACTGGATTTTACAGCCTGGTTTCCAATAATACATTTGCTTTTCAGACAAGATTTTGAGTTCATCTTGTAAATGCAGCCCAACCTATGTATGACAAGCTGGTTTTGAAACGCGATTTTCAATGAGGACCTCATAATCTATTCACTGTAAGCTAGGTGGTGCTTTTTCGGTCTAAACAAATTGAGAACCCACTGAGTTATCAGACACTTGCTCTTGAGCTGTTGGAAAATAATTGTCAAATGAGTGCTGTACTACTTCCCGTTCTTTTAAGGATGAAATTTTTCGTTATTTGAAGCCCTACTCTGGTTCTTTCCAGGGGCTGCAATATAGCCTGACCATAAATATGGCCTAAAGGCTGAACGCGGCTTCTGGGACCTCTCCACGGTGATTCTCACCCACATGGTGGCACATTGTGTCATCGGGTGTTTATCGCTTGTGTGATGTCCTGGTGGGGTAGAAAGTCAGTCATTCTGGTCAAATGAGACTTTCAAAGCTTCGAGATGCTTTTAACATTTTCTATATATATTTGTTTTTTTCTTGAATCACCTTGATGTTATTTTTATTCAAGAAGCTTATTGTTAGAGGGAAATAATCCATTTCTATTCATTTTCACGTAGTATAAATAATTCGTTCGTTTCTTCCGAAAAGAAAGCATACTACATAAACCAACATTCCAGCAACATAGTTGATTCACCCATTTGTAGCGGGAATGGTGAAGACCTGATGTGCCTGAGCTGAGAATACGCCAAGGATGTGCATCCTCCCCTGATTGGTTTTCATTATATAGTGACCATAAAATTAGATCTATCATGGATGTGCCAGGAATTGTGGTTGGGGTTATGCTGATGACATCGTCTGGATGGCGATCAACCAGCAAGAACTGCATGGATTATAATTACAGCAGTAGCTAACTGTGTTAGGGCAGTCGATAGGAGGCTCGATTACAAATCCAGCTGCGACTCGCTGTAGTCACAGTCGGTGTTCGAAACCGGGCGGTTCTCGGGGTTCACCCAGCCTCTAGAAAATGGGTACCAGAGTTGACACTCTGGGGTGAATGGAGGAACATCGCTGTAGCTACGGAGTTACGTGCGGAAGGCTACACAGGCGGACTGTTTCTTATCAGCTGTCCGTACTGGTGGCAGAGCACTTATGGTTTATAACCGTGTGCAATAACGTTGGTTCACATCTCCCGACTTTACCTTTTTTCTAAGTGTAAAGCCACATTGATAAGATTCGATAAAAGATGTAACACATAGATATAGAACAAAATATAACAGATTCAAATTGCATTTTATTAAATGAAGAGGATTTTATGCAATAAATCGATGTCTCTGGAAGTTAAAAAAAAAAAATTCTTGCTTTAGAGAGCCAGCTTTAACAAATGCTGGACATTATTAAAAAAAAATGGCTTAAACATCGCTTAATTGCACATAATAATAATAATAATAATAATAATAATAATAATAATAATTGTTATGACTATATCCCGAATAACATGAGAAGGATATAAACTCCGGCTGCATACAAGTCGATATACAAAAATCAAACGAACGGAAACATAAAATAAGTATTTGGGTGCAAACTTCAACTACTCCAACATGCGGAGAGAAGAAATACAATCTAAAATACTATCTGGAAATAAAGTATATTATGCCCTTCAACATCTGCTAAAGTCAAAGTCTCTATTTCGCAACACTAAGATCAAAATATTTAAAACGTTGATAATACCAGTCGTTTTATATGGCTCTGAAACTTGGAGTACAACTAAAAGAGACGAAACCAGAATACAAATTTTCGAAAACAGTATTACGCCGAATCTTTGAACCCACCAAAGATGCAAACAGCAGTGAATGTAGAGAGACAGAGAAGCTACAACGAAATTGATAATTTCTTTAAATCACCATTGATCACTGACATCATGAGATCTTAAGCATATTGGGAGAATGTCAAATGACAGAGAGGTAAAAACTGTATACACAAGGGAGCTGAATGGTCGCAGACCACGAGGCAGACCAAGAAGACGATGGAGAGATACCGTCCAGACAGACCTGCAAACACTTGGTGTCACCAATTGGAAAGAGAAGACCAAACAAAGAAATGAGTGGAGGCGGGTGATACCTGCAGCAATGAACTTCAAGGGCTTGGAACGCTGAAGAAAAACAGAAGAAGATATTCCGAATTGTTTTTCAAATAAAATATTTGAAATAGATTAAATTTACCAACAAATGCTTTCAAAACGAGAACACACACACATACACACATATATGTATACACATTATTGGTCCCTGTTCCCTAAGCCTTCCTGCTTTTTGGGCATATAGAGCTAGACATATTTTATAGACCAATCGGCACTCAGTGGGTGATGCGATGAAAACCATGTCGGTCGCATTTACTTCCGAGGATTTTACCTAGTAGCTTTTTAAGGCTAGGTCATTTCTTGAAAAAAAAAAAAAAAGTCCGGCTCCGTCAGGACCTCAACCCAGGACCTTCAAATCCGCAGGTGAGCATCTCGCCGCCACACCACGGCGGCTGCCAGGTTACAACACGAAGAGCTAATAATAGGAGGGTTAGAGAAAAATACATCAAATTTATTGATAAGGCATACATATAGGGTATGGCCTACTTAGATAGCCATGTATAGGGCAGCTAGAAACAATAAGACAATGATTACTTACACATGTGTAGACAATGAACAGCTTAGCAGAGAGAGCGATGCAAGTAGCAAGACATCAAGTTATGGAGGAGCAGTAGCCTATCAACTTACAACCGGGTTATGAAAAGTGTCGCTAAATCCATTGTAGCGAACCTTCATTGTGGAAATGGCACCAATTCGTCAGCGTGTGAGTTCGTGCCTTTTTGTGTGTGTTGGGGTTAGGGTGGTGGTGTGGGGGAAAAGGGGGGGGGGGATGGGTTAAGAAAGTTGATCAACTGCTTCCATAACAAGCCTGACGTTAAAGGCTACTAATTCTGGGTTTGCTGAAATCGGATATCGCTGTCTAACTGTAAACCACAACACAACATGCCAATCACCCTTTTAATGGCGAAGGCAGAAAAAAAAAGGAAGGCGAGTACTCGACTGATCGATATCAATTATTGGTGGGGAAGCTTTCAGGCTATCACACTATAACGCTGAAGCGATCATCAAAATATAAAGCTATTAAATGCTAACCTGCGAATCCGAAGGTCGTATGTTCAGTGTTGTATGCGGTCTTGGATATGTACCGCATACCGCATATATTCCCAATACACAGGAAAAATGGAAAAGTGCCCTTTACTTTACCGATATTGTATTTCCAATGTTCACTTTCTTATTTTGTAGTTTGTCTATAATATAATCATTTACGTTATTTGTGGTTTTCATTTTTTGACATTTTTATCCTGTTCTTGCCTTTTGAATTATGTGTGGGATAGATAGTACATAATGACTATTTTGATAATGTTCGTTACCATGGGCTTAAAAATAATCGACAGGATGGTTGACCTGGGCTTGCGAAAAAGCCGTGTAATGATCGGCTCTCATTTTTTTTTTTTTTTTAACGTATCCAGAAACCATGAGTTGTAAAACCCTTTGGCTCGGTACTATGGATATCTCATAGAAAGAAGCAGAAAGACAGAAATACGTCTTTGTATACTTGTACCTGCACCGAGACACTGTTGTACTTTGGGAGTGATTGGTTCGATTCAGGGCCTAGCAACTTATATCTTTCGATTTTTACAGTGTCTCCTGTGTCCTTCTGTATGACTACTTCTTTCTATGAATGCTGATCAATGCACAGCTTCATGTTTATTATATAAACTGTTTTCACGGCATTACGGTTTCCCATCTGTTTATTCATGTGGTTTACTTCACCTATGCTATCTAGTTAATTTTTCGGTCATGCTTTGTTTCTGTAACCTAACTCTGGCAGTGCCATGGAACTCACTATTACATTAATGTGTAACTTTGTATATACTATACTTTTTTTTTACTCTTCAAGTCCCCTTCTTCTGTTATGTTGAATTCGTCGTCACCGTTGTTACTAAAAGCTGTTACTATAACTAGGGCGTACCGAATAGTGATTTTCACTATTCGGCCGAATACGAATAGCTGGACCAACTATTCAGCCGAATACGAATACGAATAGTGAATCATCATCATCAGGTGCTTTGCCGACTGGCATGGGCGATTATTGCCTCGCCACAATCTGCTATCTCATACAGCGTGTATTAGTTCGTGTGCTGACACACCTATATGCCATGCAACAAGACACAAGAATTTTCACTCATCTTATAACATAATGACTGTCTCCTTCTGATGTCTGTGATATGTTGCCTTCGGGCTCCCGCCTCTATCAAAACCTCTTCGCTGCTTTTTGTGTGTGGCTGTCCAAGATATTTTAAGTATTTTTCTGTAAAACCACATCTCTGAGACCTCAAGAAATTGTTTGGCCTGCCTACCGATTGTCCAGGATTCACATCCATATGTTTAAACTGGATGTATGTAGCAAGCAAGAATTCTTTTTCTAACCTTTAATGACAAAGATATATTGCATAAGATGTTCTTCGTTTTATAAAATGCAGTTTTTGCCTGTCCTATTCTGTTTCTTATTTCAGTAATGCATCTTCCATCTGATGTTACCCATATGCCCAGATACTTAAATTTCTGTACTTGTCCCAAAATAAAACCATTGACTTTTATTACACATTTAGGAATAATTATTTTCTTTGATACCAACATTACTTCTGTCTTCCCACTATTCAGGCTAAGGCCCATTCTTCCACTTTCCTGTATAAAATATATCTTTTTAGGAAAAAAAAAAAAAAACACACCTATAATGTCAAATGTACGCTGAAATTTTACTTCACAAAATGTAGTACAGAATAGTAAACATTTAAAAACATTTAATGTTTTGCATCCTTCAGTCAGTCAGTCTGTGGTAACTAATACCTAGGAATGAAAGTATTCCTAGATTTATAACAAGCAACTAAACTTGTAAATTGTCACTAAGAGCTTTATTAATCCATGAGAGCGGCATTAGCTTTCACATGTTGTCAGCATTAAGGCAGCTTCTTGTCTCACTGAAGGTATTTCCAGCTGTACTAAACTGACGTTCACTTGGTACGCTCGTAGGTGGTGCACAAACATAACGCTTGACAGTATGAACCAAGGTGGGAAATCTTGATATGTTTATTTTCCACCAGTCCAGAAACGGGTGTAAGGTAACCACTATTCGTATTCGGTCCGACCGCAACTATTCGGCCAAATACAGAATAGTTATTAGGTCCACTATTCGGCCCCGAAGCGAATATTCGGTACAGCCCTAACTATAACTCTTTCCAGCTACTGAACTGAGTGTATGTTGCGACACTGTGAAGTACGCATTACATGTAGAATGCTTTTCGGAGATGCCCAAGGTAGTTTGCCTTGTGCAGCTTGAGAAAATGTCACGTAGCCTGCTGTTAACAAATTGGTGGTGCCAGTGCAACTACTGATCGGTTGTAACTGCGGCTTCATTCAACGATGAAATGCAAATCTAGTGGCGGACTGTTTGTGCTGGCACCTCTGATGACTCTTATATATATATATATATATATATATATATATATATATATATATATATATATATATATATATATACATATATATATATAAACATCTTTGGCAACCAAAGTACACTGCTAATACTGACGGTGCCAGATGCGGTCTGATGACGTGTTAACTTTCTTTTTCTGTTGAGTTCCGGTTTTTCCAAAATGTATTTAATATATCTAATATTTCTATAATCTTTTCATTGAGGTCTAATGAGGCATATTGTTTACAATATGATTAATTTTTTTCAGAACTGCCCAAGCTGAAGCGGCTGGCCAAACGGCTAGAACGCTGGCCTCTCAAACGGGAGACCCGGGTTCCAATCCTCGGTAAAACTGAGGATTTTTTTCTGTCAGGGGCAAAATAAAATCCTTACCTACACAATCGTGGCGACAGCCGTGCTGCCGTAAATCCTCAAGCACAAAGACGCCCCCTCCCCCTTGCCTACACGCGAAAGTGGTAGAATAAAGGCAGTAATTGGCAGTTTTTGGCCGAAGCTGGACCACTGCAAATTACAAATTCTGCAGGAACAGCTTTTTTAAATTTGTATTTATTTATTTATTTATCCAAAAGCAGTTTTTAAGTTTCTTATCTGCATCGACGTTGCAAACAAGCAAGTCTAATTACTCTCGTTCTTTCCTCCCCCCCCCTCTCTCTCTCTAAATATATATATATATATATATATATATATATATATATATATATATATATATATATATATATATATATATATATATATATATATTTATATATATATATATGTATATATGTATATATATGTATATATATATATATATGTGTGTGTGTGTGTGTGTGTGTGTGTGTGTGATATATGCTCATGTGATAACACCCACATACTGACGAACGTATACACACTACGCAAAAACACACACTATCCAACGTGCAGAGTTCCCCCATTGTCCATCATGCCTGTTCACTGCCCTCGTGGCGGCTGAAACCTGAAATCCATAGCTTGTGTTTTTCTGTCTCCTGAATCATTCAGCTCCCCCTGGCGGCTGTGACCTAGTGTTCAACAGGGACAGAGCTCGGATCGATATTTTGCTTTGCGCGTGCGAGCAGTTTACAAAACCCAGTTCGTTAATTTTATCGTATTTTTAACCCAGGCACATCAATCCACTGGGTTTGATACTGTGCCTGAACACCTCAATGAAGATCTGTTTTATCAGCTGCTGTCTTTACAGGTGTTTGAGAGCTCTGCTATGTGTGTGTCCTTTTCAGCTAGGATACCGTTCTTTTACTTTCGCAGTAACTGTACAGTAGATGCATTCTCATTCGTGGATTTTTCGCTAAGGGTGAGTCCTTTGTGTTGATCGATCTATATAATCAACTACAAAAACACATTCATATGGGGCGTGCAGGCGATAATATGAATCGAATTATATGTTAGTTTTTGCATTATATTCTGAAAAGTCTACAATGCATATCGCAAAAATAAAATTTTAAATCGTTAGGCAAAAACTATCCTATGGTACTAGAAGAGAGAATTTACAGGCAGATAGGTGCGGTCAGTCATTCCCAGTGGCTATTCTTGTGTGGTTTTAGGATATGAGCTTCATTGAGAAGAGGAGGTTTGTTCACGGGCCCAGGCTGCAGGCCATTCGGTCTAGGTCACGAGACAGTCATACAGATACAATGACAGGAGTATTTCATCAATAAGCCATTGTCGTCAACAACAAATCGCTAAAGACACAGTTTGCAGTATTGATTTTATTATGGGCACAGTAAGCATCTACATAAGGCACCGTTTAGAATAAATAGAAACAGACATACAATACACTAATAGTTTGGACAATATAGTTCCTGTATTAATATTTCAGCTTACCCCAACACTTGTGAAAACTCGCAGAAAACTAACACTGAACTATCGACACCATTTTAATTAGTATCATCAGCGACTATCCAGCAGTGGTTGTCATAGTAAAAAGGATTACTAGATGAGGTAATATGCGAATCTGCTCGAGAAACGATACAGTTTTAGTTTTTTCCCCTTATAAATTGATGTGCGCTTGCTGACACGATGCCTTGAACATTATTGATTTGGTCAGCTCATATCTGTCAACGTTCACACTCAACGAACACGGAAGAATGAAAGGCAACAAAAGCACAAATAATGAAGATAACGGACATATGGATTTTATATCATGACAATAAATGCGGGCCCTGACAAAGATACATGGAGAGCAAGGTGGAAACACAAGAAAATGGACAAGGACATGAATTATTTTGATGGATGATGACAAGTCTCAAGTCAACATGAAAACTTGCTATTCTCAATGCAGAATATGTGGCTATCTAGACGATTTTCGGATAAATAAAATGGAATCAAGGCTTTACACGCAAATTATGTTATCCTAGTTGCACGTTCTTACTGATCTTCCACGCAGTGAGACATATATCCTGGTAACTCCTTACTTTTTAAAATAATAAAATAGGCACTCAGTATGTAATGTGATCACTATTGTGTCACTGTTCTTTTGCTAGTCCCTACCTAAGGGGGGACCAACCAACCTAAGTGCCGTATCAACCACACCCCTCCCTTTCCCATTTATATGGACTTTAAACTTTACATATATACGCGCGCGCACACACACACGCATATGGTATATATATATATATATATATATATATATATATATATATATATATATATATATATATATATATATACAAATGCGTGTGTGAGTGCGTGCGTGTGTGTGTGTCCATGATTTTGACACATCAGATATATGTGTTATGCAGGAGACGAGTATTTCTCAACTTTTCTTATTTGAGCCCGTTGTAGAATCCATTTCTATGGCATAGCCCTTTCGGACTACCATATTCTATGTCTTAGAGGTCTTTAGTTTCCGCGTGAGCGGCGTGGGGGATTCTCTTGGCGTTGGCTGAAGTCGCCGGAAGTGCGCACTTTAAAACAACGAAAGTGCGCAATTGACACGTGACTGAGGCCCTATTAGGGTATATTTTTCGCCTCGATAATTTAGGACCGCTTTTCGGAGGATAGCCGGAATTTCTTATGTGAATCGTTCTCAAACTGGAGTAAAGAAACAAATGAGGATGAACTGGAATTTTCAGCCTGGTTTATTGTCAGCCTCGATAATTTAGGACCGTTTTTTGGAGGATAGCCGAAATTCCGAACACAGACATAATTAAAACCCTGATTGGACTATAATTTTCACCTTGTCCAGATTTTACAATCTAGCACACAACTTGTATGCAAGATCCGTTTCGTTTTTAGAAATAAAAAATAGAAAGTCACTACATTCAACCTACTGCGAGCACTATGGTGAACTGATTGCAAGAGGTAGGTAGGTAAGTTATCCCATATCAGGACAACACACAAGAGATAATCACCTGGTAACACAAAATGCTACCATGCGGATGAGGATCACCAGTGGAGAGGTCCCGGAAACCCCCTTCAGCCGTTAGGCCATATTTTAGGCCCTGCTAGAATTAGGGTCCACGGCAAAAGCCAGGTGGGGCTTCAAAATAACCTAAAATTGCATCCCACATGGGGGTGGCGAGATTAACTGTTCACTTGACCTAGTTAACTGCAAGAAAGTCACTCACTTATTTTATCCACGGCCGGCTGTATATCTAGAGTTGGCCATGTTTTATCACAATGTTAGCAGACAAAATAACAAACGCGTACATGTATTGACCAAAACTAGTGATATGGTTAACCACAAACCGATCGCCTTTATTTCCCAGGACTTTACCTAGTATCCATATAAGGTTGGGTCTACCTAGAAACCAAGGTCATGTTTGAAAAAAAAATCTGGCACCATGCCGATTTGAACCCACGACCTTCTGATCCGCAGGCAAGCGTCTAGCCGCTACATTCAGGGGCGGCTCCCGTGCTTTTGAATACTTGGATGAAATTATCGCAGCTCGTGCATGTTGCAGTGACTAGTAAAAAATGCGTGGTAAACATATAGGGCTAGTAAGATATTTTATAGATTAATCGGCACTCAGTGGGTAATGTGGTCAACATCACGCCGGCCGCCTTTGCTTCCAAGGAATTTTTCTGGTACACATTTAAGCCTGGATAGACCTGGAAGCCAAAGTCATTTTCGAAAAAAAAAAAAAACCACTTCGGCTTCTCAAAACCCGAACCCAAGACGTTTATACCCACAGGCAAGCGTCGAGCCGCTACACCACTGTGTCTTCTTCTTCTTTTTCGCACTCACCAGCTGTAAACTCTGGCAAAAAGTTCTGGTTATTCATCCACTTCTGTGCTGCAGTCGTGTTCCAGAACATGAGTGTCGGATGTGCATCCGTTATACAGATCTGGCTCATGTGTATGCAGACTGCTGGTTCCTTGCCTCTCAGGCAAATTCATCCGACTTCGAAGGAAGCTCCCAATTAGTCGACTATTGCGACATGTTTTTTGGGTTTGCGGTGGGTCTATTCTTGTTTTCCCCACAATAAGGCCCCGGATCCACAAGGGAATCACGGTGTCTGAAAAGCAGAAAAGTGTGCTGACTATGCACTCAGTATATGGACTTTCCCAATGACTCTCTTACTCACTGAGTCCATTGTTTACACAGCAGTCTCAATTTTACTTGATCTGTACATCACTGCTCATTGAGGTATGCTATCCATTTGCATTCGAATTAGAGGGCCAAACCATTGCATCAGTTGTTTTATAATGAAATCCCGAGTGGCTACTTTTTTCCCTTCTATTCTAATTTAATCATTTCTGATTGTATTTTTTTTTTCGTATAAAGCTAGAGCTGCTTTTAGAAGGATGAGGCATATCTGGAAATCCAACAGTTACTGCAGAGGAACGAAACATCGACTCTACAAGAGCATAATTTTGCCAATTTTTTCTTTATGGAGCAGAATGCTGGAGAATTACCAAAAAAGGATGCACACAAGCTATCCATCTTCCACTACACACCTCTATGTAGAATTATCAAAATTTTCTGGCCAGATACAATCTCAGACACTAAACTACTTCAAGTCACAAACAAAGAAACTCTAGCCAGTATGACAAACATAGAAGATGGAAAAGGCTTGGCCACGTTATGATAATGAATCCTGATATACCTGCCAAAAACAGCTCTCACATGGATACCAGAGGGAAAGAAAGAAAAGAGGCGCCCAAAAAATCATACGGAGACGAACGATAAAAAGTGACCAGAGTGCGGCATTTTTGACATGGAAAACTGCATTGAAGATTGCACAGGATAGGAAAGTATGGAGCGTCCTCTCTGAAGCCTCATGTGCCACTAGGCGTAAAGAGAATTATTGATGATGATGATAATGATGATTGTCTTTTCTATGTTCTCGATATGTCGCGCTTTTCTGAGGAAACTTATCTCAGAAAATTTCATTTTAGTTTTCTATCATAGACCAAGTCTGGTGTGGTAACACGGTCCTAGATCCTTTAAAAACAAACATTTGTGAGATATGAACAGAGAGAGATGCATAATGTGATGAAGACATAAACTGAGCAGCAAGAGAAGCAAAAGCTATGATGTTTTGGCTGAGAATGGGCCGCTGTAGCGTTGTGACTAGATACTTGCCTACCAAATGTCTTGGATTCGATTACGCGTCACGGAGGATGTTTGTAACTGTCCAAGAGCTTTCCGGGTAGACTAAGTCTAAAACATCATCATGTAGTGGGTCCTTTGCAGAACGTCGCTTTCATCATGGTCTGCCTGAAAGAAACTTGGTCTCTAACCAGCTCTCCAGCCTCGAGTACTTTTACTTTTATATTCAAGGAGTCACTTATATCCTGTGCCCATCTTCGTGTTGGTGTACCCCTGCTTCTCTTTCCTGGTACCATTCTTTGAGTCTGAATAGGTACTAGAATTTGTCATGGAAAGTCTTCTTCTCGATCTTCTTGTTCTTTTAGTTCTCCCTGCCAGCTGTTTCACATGAGAAGGCCACAGGCCTCTATGAAGTTTGTGGAGCGACGCCTATATCCCACTGTTCCATGCTGGTTGTCCCTTGAAGGCTAACCGACCAAACATGGGATTTCCCCTGCTATCACGGAAGGTAAAAGCGAACGGAGTGCTAATCATAACAAAAAGTATTCCCTAACTAGTCCCGACTGGTTTAGAAAATAAATGGTTGGCACAGTGGACACCAGACTTTATTTTTTTCGAAAATGACCTTGACTCCCAAGTAGACCCAGCTTTGGGTAGGTAAGAGTTATAGGCCAGAGAAGTAAAGGCGGCAGTCGTAATTTTGACCACATCACCCACCAAGTGCTGATTGGTCAATAAAATATAGGTCTAGCCCTATATGCCCAAAACACCCCAAGGCATGGAAAAGGGGCCTTTTCGTTATGGTATGCGCCATGCAACACTGACATTAAAAGGGTCTGTTACTGTAGTTATTTACCTTGGCGAGTTTATTGAAGGCATTCAGAACAGGGGACAACTGTAAGGAACCAAGGGTAAAATATGGTGCGGACACGGCGGGAGCTGACGAGACGGCAAAACAGAACAGCTTGTAGATGAGTTGGTTGAGGACATATATTGCAATGTCGAACTGGTGGTGGTGGTGGTAGTAGTAGTAGTAGTAGTAGTAGTAGTAGTAGTAGTAGTAGTAGTAGTAGTAGTAGTAGTAGTAGTAGTAGTAGTAGTAGTAGTAGTAGTAGTAGTAAAAGTAAT
Source organism: Candidula unifasciata (assembly GCA_905116865.2). NCBI lineage: Eukaryota > Metazoa > Mollusca > Gastropoda > Stylommatophora > Geomitridae > Candidula > Candidula unifasciata. The sequence continues at coordinate 156,274 of CAJHNH020002212.1, read as the reverse complement.
AGTAGTAGTATTAGTAACAGCAACAAATGCAGCGACAGCAGCAGCAACAGCAGTAGAAGAAGAAGAAGAAGAAGAGGAGAAAGAAGAAGAAGAAGAAGCAGAAGAAGAAGAAGCTACCACCATACCGCCATCACGCTCGTCTCACAATCACTATCATCTCACCATTAATGTAACCACAATCACAACTTTAAAACCTCATTAGAAAAACATATCTATAGGTAACCACCCTATTTTGATTTCTCTGCAGATTAAACAACTTCTACGTCTTACTAAGAACACTGGTACCTTCTTAGAATCACACTGATCAATAGTATAATCAGCGAAAACAACCCTAGCTTCATTAGTGCCAAACCTGCAACAACAACGGATATCATCAAGCTGCTACAACTGGATGAGTACAACAGCGGCTGTCAGCCAAAATGACGTAACCACATAAATATTTTCGGGACACATCAGTGTTTTTGTGTGTGTGGTGATTACTCAGTCTCATCAGATTAGTGCGTCCGCTGCATTAATTATTCACACTGGCTTGGCATTACACAAAATCACTAAACATTATTTGACGACACAGGTCTATTTATAGATAAGAGATCAAATGTTGTCACAACATTTATAGGACAATTGGATGGTTCATCTGGGAAATGTGGCATGATGTTGACATGGGTAAATAACTGTGCGGGAAACAAATGTAATGAGAAACAATTGAGCGAATTTCATTAAGTAATAGATCAAATTAAAATAAACTTTGCATCAAGTAGCAAGTTGATTAAAAATAAGAGAAACTATTAAAACGATTAAAAAACAACAATACATCATTAAAGGATTTTCTTGAAAATAAGGGAGGACAGTTATGAATAATAGAAAAATTACATTTGCTCTTATAAGTAAACCAAAAAGAAAATGACTAACTTTATTTAACAGAAATGAATACCCAATAGTAAAACATAAATGTGCAACGTAGAATGCTGGTCCATCAACTTCTCTGGATAAAACAGTCTACCGTTTCAAGATGATATGTTGTGGAACCAACAGCCCACTGCAGCCCTTCCAGGACCAGATGACCAACACCGCCCACCTGGAGCTGAACTTGGAGCAAGCTGACCTGGTCTACTATTCGGGGGATCGCATCAGGGGCGCTCTCGTAGTTCATGTGGCTGCCCCGGTTACAATCGCAGGTTAGTTTTGTGTGAAAGTGTTCTAAAATTGTGTTTAACCAATGTTGTGTGGAAGTGTTCTAAATTTGGTTTAATCAATGTTGTGTGGAAGTGTTGCAACAACTTAGTGTAACCAATGTTGTGTGGAAGTGTTGCAACAACTTAGTGTAACCAATGTTGTGTGGAAGTGTTGCAACAACTTAGTGTAACCAATGTTGTGTGGAAGTGTTGCAACAACTTAGTGTAACCAATGTTGTGTGGAAGTGTTGCAACAACTTAGTGTAACCAATGTTGTGTGGAAGTGTTGCAACAACTTAGTGTAACCAATGTTGTGTGGAAGTGTTCTAAATTTGGTTTAATCAATGTTGTGTGGAAGTGTTGCAACAACTTAGTGTAACCAATGTTGTGTGGAAGTGTTGCAACAACTTAGTGTAACCAATGTTGTGTGGAAGTGTTGCAACAACTTAGTGTAACCAATGTTGTGTGGAAGTGTTGCAACAACTTAGTGTAACCAATGTTGTGTGGAAGTGTTGCAACAACTTAGTGTAACCAATGTTGTGTGGAAGTGTTGCAACAACTTAGTGTAACCAATGTTGTGTGGAAGTGTTGCAACAACTTAGTGTAATCAATGTTGTGTGGAAGTGTTGTAAAATTTAGTTTAATAAATGTTGTGTGGAAGTGTTGTAAAATTTAGTTTAATAAATGTTGTGTGGAAGTGTTGTAAAATTCTGTTTAATAAATTTTGTGTGGAAGTGTAAAATTTTGTTTAATCAATGTTGTGTGGAATTGTAGAATTTGATTTAATCAATGTTAGGTGGAAGTGTTGTAGAATTTAGTTTAATCAATGTTGGGTGGAAGTGTTTGTAAAATTTAGTTTAATCAATGTTGTGCGGAATTGTAGAATTTAGTTTAAAAAATGTTGTGTTGAAGTGTTGTAAAATGTAGTTTCATCAGTTTTGTGTGGAAGTGTTGTTAAAAGTAGTTTAATTAACATTTGGAATAGGCACTTTGCGACATTTCAGACGTCTCGTGTATACTTTAGTCATCTGCCAAACAGCTTTTTAATTATTAAAATCTTGTAGGCTGAACCATATTGATTCCTTATCAAACCTTCACAAAGTAGCACACTGGAATAAACAACTCGAAAGCTGAGGTAATGAGAAACAAAAGGAAACAAAATAACATACACGTTCATGTTAACGCTACTACAATCAAACAAGTACGAGAATTCAAATATCTAGGAAGCATGTTTACGGAGGATGGCAGACTCGATACAGAGATAGAGGCCAAAGTACAGAGAGCAAATGCTGTCACCTACCACTTAACCCCACTGCTTAGACACCCAGATGTCTACCTTACAGCAAAACAGCATATGATTAATATCATCTTCATCCCTACTTTATGTTATCAGTACCAAACATGGACAATGAATAGGACACTAGAACAAAAAAAAAAAAACAAAAAAAACTACATGTAATATATGATGTCTCCGCAATGTCACTAACAACACAAGAAGAGGGCCGAGTTACGAATACCAGTGTTAGAGAGAAAGTTGGAATAAGAGTAAGACCATGTCTGGATCAAAGTGTCAGACAAATACTGAAATGGTTCGGCCATCTAGTGAGAAAGCAGCCAGATCAAACTGCATGTTGGACTTTTTACAGCACAGCAGAATATCTAGGAGGAAGGCGACAGGAAGACCAAGAAATAGATGGATAAATTGTATACATTTAACCTGCAAAAAAAATGAACATATCCATTACTCAAGACACCCGAGAAGCGCAAAACAAATGCAAACAACCACAACACCTGTTAAAAGTGAGACGACACAAGAAGGCAAAAAAAAAAAAAAGGCTGAGTGACGAACCAGTAATGGGGCGCTATCTGATCTTCTTCGTCAGAGGTGAATATTCGCCCCTGAAGAGCAGTGTCGGGGGACCCAACATGATAAGGTTTGATGGAGCAACATCATGACTATAATTAAGATGCCTCAGCACCGCAGGGTGTGTTTTCGCAGTGTCAACATTAAGGGCAGAAGTGTATGGACTTGCCACGACATGAAATGTCACAACTGTTGCATTTCAATATAAGAAGAGCACTAGCAATTTGTTTACTCACATACATAGTAATATCATTAAGTTGGTTGCATATAATTTACATGACTTCGCTAACCAATTAAAATATATTTTTCGCTCCTGTGTAGGGAGGGTTTCTGGGAAACTACGTTCAATAATCTGATATATCCCTGAACGGCGCAACGCCCAAATAGTTGTTAAGATAACCCTAAAACGGTCTGATACCAAATCGCCTGTAGCCGACTTCTTATCTCTGTGTTCATCTCCCATAAGCAAGCCCCGGGCCCGCACGGGAAGCAATAAGAAGAAACTCCACAGGGGAGCATGTACAGCAGGAGTCTACCAATCATCAGTAGAAGTGATCTCTCGTCCACAAATGTTTCGGCCCACAAGCTCCAATACATTTTCAGAGAGTGGGCCCATCTGAGTTCATGAAGTTCAGGGTTGATCTGCTCCTTCTGCACGTATTACCGGATGTTCTCGGACAGGGACAAGACGAAATTGGTGACTGTGCAAAAGATACTGTGAGATTAGAAGTGTATTTACATAATTGCTGCGGTAGCATAATCAGAGCATTCAGCTTACCTGGACGACCAAGTGGCAAGCTTACGGTTAGTTTATTGGACACTTGTTAGACTTTGTTGGCAGATGGCAGAGGGACACCGGCAGAAAATTTGGACACGATGGACTTTAATGGATAAGACCTTCTTTTCCACTAGATACCCGGACAAGCTCACCGAGGCATATCCCCCATGACGTTCCGTGGTATCCGGAGACAGCTTGAGGCCCTCTTCACAGCCTTGCCCAGTTGTTTTAGTGCTTATTTGCGCTCGTCTCCTCGCAAGCCCAGTTGTTTAATCACATTGTACATAGAAGTGGAAACGAGACCTCTTTCGCCTACCTACTGAAAAGATTTTTACTGTGTACGCTTCGTCTCTCCTCAGACCAGCCTCTAAGTCACTGTACTTCTCGAGCTTGTTCATGTGGCTTTAGTCCATTCGCGACTCATACGGCACGGTCAGTTCGATCAGGATGAGCTGACGTTTATCCGCAGAGTGTAGGACTATGTCGGGTTGCAAGTCAGTCTTCCAGATTAACTCTGGGTACTTTTGGTGACCAGGCAGGTCAACCGCCAGTAACCAGTCCCTCGCACAGTAAAGAATAATGACACTGCACCCTACCAGGCAAGTCGTAAGAGGCGACTAAGGGTGAGGTTGGGCTTGAGGTTGGCTACCTCATCCTGTAAAAACAATAGCCACAAAAACCAACCAACCATGAGAAGTCAACAAGAGAAACAAGAAAAACCCAGCCAACCAAAATGAGTTAGGCTCTTCAAGTAGAAAAAAAATATGACACGGTGTGGAGATAGCAGAAAGGAGTCCGGATCGTCGGCGTACCTCCTTTCACCTAGAAAAAATACCCCAGAACTGACACGTGGAATGTTAAACTAGAATGTCTGTTTACTGGTACCCACAAGGGCATCTTAATAAAGGAAGGCAAAAAAATCATACACACATGGAGAAGGGAGCTGGAGAAGGAAGTTAAAAAGCTGGGGAGGACATGGGGAGAACTGCATGCAATAGCAAAAAATAGAACGACTTGGCGTGAGTTGGTTGAGGGCCTATGCTCCATTGGGGGCTAAAAAGGCAGAAGAAGAAAGAAGAAAAAGAAGGAAGCCACAATAGCCGCACACCGTTCAAATTGTGGAACACTTCATTACGCAGGCGAGTCTTGCTAGTCACATTCGCCTTCGCCTTGGGCTGTGACTCCCATGCATCACCATAGCACAATATAACACTATCGTCTGGAAATACGGAGAGGTGCCAACAAATATAAAATCATTCTTAGGGCAAGCATATCCTCTTACAAGTCGCATATACTTAGGTGGCGACAGATAGTTCTGTTGAAGATGATAAGACTGGAGTTCTTGAATACGTGACCGTGCACCAAAACACGAGAAAACACCGACAAAAACTAAATAATAACAATAGTTATTATAAGAAGAAGATGATTTATGGAACAACTATCTCAACACCAGTTGGCAAAGCACCTTGAAATATATTCTGTTCTTATACAATTTGCTGTGCTACTGCATATCATTGCTCATGTTTTTCTTGTAACTGCAGTAACATAAATATAGTTTATGGGGCAATTATCTCAATATCCGTTGGCAAAGCACTTTGATATATATTTTGTTCTTGTACAGTTTGCTGTGCTACTGCATATCATTGCTCATGTTAATCTTATAATTGCACTAACATAAATAAACATCTTCCCATGCCACCGATTTCAGACAGAAAATTTTACTGACCTTTGACTTGACAGTTTATTACTTATTAGAGATGCTTGTGGCACAACACGGTCTGTAGCTAGCTACGAAAAGATCATCCGCAACGCAACGGCAACGTACGGATAATAATAAACAGTTTGATGGCACTGGGGAATCATAACCGGTGTTTATGAAGATAAAGAGGTCACAAACATTTTCACGTAACGGGGATCTGTCTTCAACGATGCTATTGCCTCATGTGTTTTATGTTCTCTCTTTCAGAACATAACATAGGAATTGTCTTATTAACAGCGATAGTTTTCTGCAAACGATGAATATAATCAGTTTCCCACAATGATAGTAAAGTGTAGCTTTCTCAGTTGGGGTTTACAGAAAACAAATAAACTCTTCTTTACTGTGATGATCTGCTGAAAGTCACAAACATTGTCACATTATTACAATAGTGCAGGGGCGCCGTACTCAAGACCACTGTGTAGGGTTGCTTGGCAATTTTATAGTTACCGTGCCCGGAATCGAACCTGTCACCTATAGCTAAATCGCCCAGATTAACTTCAGCCCATTCCGTAGTGTTTAGTTTAAAACCAATAACAGTAGAACCTCCTTTTATGAGCATCCCTCATAATGAGTAATTCGCATAACGTGCAAAACAAAATGTAAAAGATTGACTTGCTTAACGAACGACGTTTCGCATAACGAGTGGCGAAACCCCCCGCAAATCGAAGTCGCATTCCAGGTGGGTTCGTTCCGCAGTGGAAGAAAAGATGAAGATGATTCACTCTCCTTAACAATATTTTCTTTGAATAACGTTATACATAGCATTTTGTAAGTATTTTTTCGACATGGAACGCATTATCGTGTTTTACATTAATTTATATGAGAAAAATGGTTTCGCATAACAAGTGTTTAGCTTAACGTGTATGATTCTAGAACATATTATGCTCGTTAAGCCAGGTTCCACTATATAAAGCTTGTTAATTCAATTTATCTACAGAACACGGATTATTTTTCTCTTTCCCAAGATCAGTTTATTTTGTCGTGTCCATGGAATCCAATTGATTTTCTAGATTGAAACATAAACAATTTTTTCTGGACTCCATGGTACACAATAGCTTTTCCCACATGCTACGGGAACAGTTAGCCTCTATCCTTTAAGATATTAGCAACGGGAGACGAAGCATTTATAGGTATGCCCGGTGCTTTAAAATCAGTAAGGCAATGTCCATGAAACACAATGTTTTGTTCCCGCTGTCCACGGGACAGTTTTTCCCCTACTGTCCAAACGACCCTTTTTGATCACAAAGGGACCATTTTTATACAACTCACGAAAATCACCCCATATCGCCGGCAGCATGAATTCTAAGGGGGATTTTCCGGGACATTCATATAGTGTAGGGGTGTCAAATGTCCCTAGCGTTGACCGTTTCAAGCACATACGCCACCGACGATAGCCACCGCAAACATGCGTAAACATTCAAAAACGTCAATAATTCGATTCTCGCAATGCGTCGCGCCTTCGGCCTTTCTCCCTTCAGTACTTCTTCCTTGTACACAGTCGCCTTCGGCGCCTGAGACCTAATCACAACAACAACACATTCAAGAAACTGTCTGGGAGACAGTGTGTCGACCGCGTCGAACAAACACAGCTAGTTTTCGCCACTATGTGTATAGATGGGGAAGGAAGGTATCTCATAAGACCCATAGAACATAGGACAACCAGTGGGAACGGCCACGAAATCCAGCATCCCACGAGAATGGATGACTTTCATAATTAGGACGCACATGTTATGTTCCTGCTGTCCACGGTACATAAGACCTGCTCCCATTGGCCGTAGAACGCATTTTTTTTTTAATTGCTGTCAAGGGAATAAAATTTACTTTACTGCTGTCCAGGGAATACCGTTTTTTTTTTCTTGCTGTCCAAGGAATACACTTATTTCTGCTATCCATAAAACATAATTTATTCACTGTCAGCCATACTCAGATTGAAAGACTTGAGGAGGTGCAAAATGAAGCAATGCGCATTATTATAGGGTGCACTGGAGATACCTCTTGTGTAGCAGTGAGGTACTTTCTTGACTTCCCTACCATGAACTACAGGATCAAGATCTGGAGGGCTCGTGCATACCTCAAGATAAGCTCAGATCTGAAGCACCCTTTGCACCACACGCTCTTCAAGAAAAAGGGCAGTAGGCTTAAAAGGGGCAAATCATGGCTGGGTAGGGCAGAGGATGACATCATGCAGATTTGCAGCCTTACAGACATCCATCCAGGTGAGGAATGGACACCAGAGTCTAAAGCGCCCAATCTCACATTCTCCTGTGTCGTGATGCTCGATAGGAAATGTCGGGAGCAGAATCCAGCTGCTGTCAACGCTGAGGTATACGCGCTTATCAGTGACAAGTCAGATGAGACAGATGTGCTGATCTTCACAGACGGGTCCGTCATACGAGGACATTCGAGTGCATGTGTATTTACAGCTCGCTCTTCAGGCAGAACAGTTAAGGAAGCCAGCTGTGCCTTCTCCACGACCACCAGCAGCATGACGATGGAGGTGACACAGGTTTTCATGTGGCTGGTATCACAGGAATATTCCCGTGTGTGTGTGTGTACAGAGTGATTCTTTGAGTATGATCCGGCGGGTCGAGGCAGGCTGGTTACGCAAACAGTGGCTTGAGTCATTGCAAAATTCTCCTGTGTGTGCAGTTACTTTCATATTCGTCCCAAGGTATGCAGGCGTTGTTGGTAATGATCAAGCAGACATTGTCATTGCCCTCAGAGAGATAGGACGTTCTGAGGATTTTGGAAGCAACATGTCCACATCACTTCTAAGAATACGCGAACCGGGCAACACTGTTTATTTTCCTGCTATCCAAGAACACATATTTTTCTTGCTATCCATGGAACACAATTTATCTTCAAACGGTCCATGGAAAATAATTAGTTTTTCTGCTAGAATACAATAAATTTTCGTGCTGTCCACTGTTAATCTCTCGCTGTCAGCGGAGCACCGTTTTTTTTTTATTTTCTTGCTACTCACAGATCAACACAGTATCTTTTTATTCTGTTGATTGGCTTTAATTTCTTTAGTGTTCTCCCATATCTCTTAATTGTTGATTCTTTTATACCATATAATTCCTATAATTATCTGCAACCACTAGTTAACGATTTTTTTTATAGTTTACTAGTAATTGTTTGTTATCCATGTTTAACTAGCTTGGTATTTTTTAAGTATGATATTCTTTTTAATTTTCTTTCACTGTTTGCACACATGCGGTGGGATAAGGACAGCCAAGATTAAAAAGAAAATTAAGAAGTTTAAAAACAAATTAGAGAGTCACTTCTCGAAACTATGAATATCATAGCAAAATCAACATGGAGATGTCTAAAGTGTGCATTTACACTCCTAGGAGTTGTTAATGCTGTTTCTGTTGCCTTCCGCTGGCTTAAGAATCAGCTGTACAAACATGCCGTGATTGTAACCGACTCACAGAGTATGTTCAGAAAAGTGAAAACAGGTATGCTTTTTGCAGAGTGGCAAGCATCACTTCAGAAGTCCCGGATAGTTAGCAGCCTTTGGATATTTTCTCCAGGTGATGCCGGTGTGTTGGAAAATGAGTAGTCAGATAGACTGGCTGGCTCTGCACCACGTGGTGGTGAATTGATGTATGACAAGTTAGATATTGTGAGGGCCCTTTGGGAGCGAGTAAATAGTGCAGAGGCGCAGATGAATCATTACGGTGTAAGGAGAATGGCGCTGCGAGGAGTTACCATGGGATCTGGCCGAGGATCAACACTCAGGGGAAGCATATACGCATATACAATCAGATGGTTACTGGTATCACTAGAATTGTAACGCTTTTCTAGCTGCTGCAGATGGGTATTGAGCAGTTATGGGAGAGTCCCGAGTGTTGTGATGTCGATTCTTAATTCAACATTTAGAGTTGTCAATACTAAGGTGTATTTACAATCCGGGAGCTGCACTCAAAAATATACAGAAAAAAAAAAGATACTAAAACGTACGTATATATCCACTAATTCTTAAATACCAGGTAACTCAGCATCGTCTTCTTAAAGTCCATACCGTTTAGCGTCGGTAGTCATGTCTAGTCACAGCCTTCTGTCTCATGTACCTCTAATCATCTCTGGCACAGATGATCTTCCATGCCACGATATCAAGCTGTCCAGCACATTCTCTCTCGGTCTCCCTCTACCTCTCTCCCCCCTCCAGCTTTCCCACTGTTACGATGTACTTCAGTTTATTCCTTTTTTTATGAAATGAACAAAGAATGTATATTGTCTGTTTTTGATGCGGGCAATAAGTTTTCTTCTTTAGTTATATTCTTTCAAGACATCTCCGCTACTCTCTGCCCAGAGTATTCCCATCAGGAACCGAACCCACGACCTTCCGATCCGCAGCCGAGCGTCTAGCCGCTAAATAGGTTTTTAAAGGGTTAGGAAATTATAGGGAAGAGAAAAAGTTGGTAAGAAAAAAAAAAACCAGTTTATGTTAGCTTTACAAAATCGATCACAATAAACAAACAAATGGCGTTGCGGCGATTAGCCTTCATCAGCACATAAAGAACAATACAGTAAACATACACAAATATGCTCTAACTATGAAGTGACTTCATGGGACTTATGTACACAATAAATGATACTCATCTGTGTCCCTGGCGAAAAACTTCCTTCAAGAGAATGTCAAGGACAAGTACTGGCCTATTTATCCCCAACGCACGGACGAGGAGCAAAAAAACGGGTTCACTATAACTAGGAAATGGACGGAGTAGACGCCCACACTGAGTGTCTAAAGAGGGAGGCAGGGGTTAGCCAATAAGGCGTAACCCGGGTTGGGTCGTGGGGATGACATTGGTCCATCTTATGGAATAAAAGTGGTGCCTGTGCTAACGAACAAATACCAACAGACATGCAGGCATGCCGGCAGACAGGCATGCTGATAGATATACGGATAAATAAATAGATGGATGGATAGACAGACAGACAGACAGGCAGGCAGGCAGGCAGGCAGGCAGGCAGGCAGGCAGATAGATAGATAGATAGATAGATAGATAGATAGATAGATAGATAGATAGATAGATAGATAGATAGATAGATAGATAGATAGATAGATAGATAGATAGATAGATAGATAGATAGATAGATAGATAGATAGAGATAGATAGATAGATAGATAGATAGATAGATAGATAGATAGATAGATAGATAGATAGATAGATAGATAGATAGATAGATAGATAGATAGATAGATAGATAGATAGATAGATAGATAGATAGATAGATAGATAGATAGATAGATAGATAGATAGATAGATAGATAGATAGATAGATAGATAGATAGATAGATAGATAGATAGATAGATAGATAGATAGATAGATAGATAGATAGATAGATAGATAGATAGATAGATAGATAGATAGATAGATAGATAGATAGATAGATAGATAGATAGATAGATAGATGGATAGATCGTGCATGGTAGGGTGAATAGATTGTGATGGGATAGATGGGCGGGTAGACAAATAGACGGAATGATGGATGGCTATACCCGTGGATGGATGGAAAGTATAATGGATGGATGGGTCGGCCTATATGCGTGCCAGTATATGAAATCAGGTAAAAAACAGAGGTCTCAAGACACGATGCTTCTCTCTTACTGTCAGCTATGAAATAGAGACAGTGAGGGTGATTGTTATACAAAGGTTCAGTCGAACCGGCAGCCGCTAGATAACGGCGGACCCATTGAAACATATATTGACAACCCAATATCCGGGGTTTTTAATTTATTTGCAATTAGAACATTATTAGACAAGAAGAATAAAGTTGACGGCACTCTTCAATAGTGATCTCCGACCAGGGGAGCGCACCCACCATAGAGGCGCCCGAGGAGGTGTCAAGAGGGGTGTCCAGAAATTTTGAAATTGAGTGCACTAATGTTTGTAAAATCCGTTATATTTATTGTTCAGCCTAATTATAACTATAGCATATTTTGTTTTCATAAGCAGTTTGCATAGCTACAGCTAAAAATCTAACTGATATGATAACACAGGCATTTTTAGTTGAAGAAAATTCTGACTAAAACGTATCTCCATACTGACTGTTTCCATTGTTGAGGAATTTATAATCTTTTAATCAAGATCATTTTGTTATGTTGGGGGGAAAAATGGGTGGGTGGGGGGGGGGGGGGGGGGGTGGAAATTTGCCATTTACTAAACGAGTGGAGGGGCGTGGGGCCTTGACATATTCTCAAAGAGGGGGAGGGGGAGGCCTGATTATCTTGTTATATACTCAAGTGGCGTGGGTGTCTTGCCATATACTCAAGGGGGTGCGGGGATCTTGCCATATACTCAAGGGGCGTGGATGTCTTGCCATAAACTCAAGAGGGTGCATGGATCTTGCCATATACTCAAGGGGCGTGGGTGTCTTGCCATATACTCAAGGGGGTGCGGGGATCTTGCCATATACTCAAGGGGTGTGGGTGTCTTGCCATATACTCAAGGGGGTGCGGGGATCTAGCCATATACTCAAAGGGCGTGGGTGTCTTGCCATATACTCAAGGGGCGTGGGTGTCTTGCCATATACTCAAGAGGGTGCGGGGATCTTGCCATATACTCAATGGGCGTGGGTGTCTTGCCATATACTCAAGTGGCGTGGGTGTCTTGCCATATACTCAAGTGGCGTAGGTGTCTTGCCATATACTCAAGTGGGTGCGGGGATCTTGCGATATACTCAAGTGGCGTGGGTGTCTTGCCATATACTCAAGTGGCGTGGGTGTCTTGCCATATACTCAAGTGGCGTGGGTGTCTTGCCATATACTCAAGTGGCGTGGGTGTCTTGTCATATACTCAAGTGGCGTAGGTGTCTTGCCATAAACTCAAGAGGGTGCGGGGATCTTGCCATATACTCAAGTAGCGTGGGTGTCTTGCCATATACTCAAGAGGGTGCAGGGATCTTGCCATATAGTCAAGTGGCACGAGATCTTGCCCTATAGTCAAGGGGCGCAGGGATCTTGTCATATAGTCAAGGGGCGCGGGGATCTTGCCATATACTCAAGGGGGCGCGGGGATCTTGCCCGATAGTCAAGGGGCACGAGATCTTGCCCTATAGTCAAGGGGCGGGGGATCATGCCATATAATCAGGGGGTACGACCTGAAAGAAAAGTTGGAGACCACTGCTCTACAAAACTTTCACACAGAAGAAAAATAGCCCCTAAATTGCACAGTCTAAGAAATTGACACATTCTTGGCACATTAATTTATTCACCCTAAACAACTCACTATACGTTTGCTGGTTATTTCTTATACAATATGAGTTTGTTAATTCTTTCTCTTTTTCGTATTTACAGCATAACAATAACAATTGCTCCTTTCGACCGACACATCCGACTTCTTCGGAATTTGTTTTTCAGGCAAGCTTATCTGTTCTTTTAATTACATGTCGCTCATTTAACCGCTACATTATTACAAAAGCTAGTTGGTATTTGTTACAAGACGTTGCTAAAGCAAACAAAGTCACTTTACTAGGCAATGTTACTTTCAATAGTTTGCCATTGCTACTGGACGTCTAACTCTCGATACCATTGTCGAAAGCAACACAAGGCGGTATTTTGACAAATCGCCCACAACTGGAATCGAACCCTGTACAAAGGCATTACGAAGCTTGTTCGCAACGCCTAAGCCACAGACGCAAACTACAGACGAGTATTACAAACTATATCGATTATTACCCTAACAGTTTCTACCCACTATAAACTATCTGTTTAGTTATTCTATGCTTTGATTACTTTTAAATAACAAGTGTTGAATTACAGATCTTGAAACTAAAACTGTTTGGCAATGAAAGAGCTAAGTAATTGCTACACTGACCTAAAAAATAAACACAAACCAGTTAAAGCAGTTTTGGTTGTGGCACAGCGGTGAATACAAGAATTTAATTCTACAACTAATACAAGACATCCGATTTTTTTTCGTAATCTTTATCTGCCCCACTGCAACTGTTTTGTACATGTTAAACAAGGTATCATAGGTACGTTCCTGTCGGATTGACATCCCAAAGGTGACAATGTGAGCCACTGGCTGCACTCTTGGAAAGGAAAGCTAACCGATTCAATAAATGCACGAAGAAGTCAAATTGTTCAACCTTTCGAAGAATATCACAGCCATGTTGTGAACTGACACAACGCAGTTACATCCTCTGAGAAATTTAGAAAAAAACACACGAAAAAAACGAATAATAATAATAATAATAAGAAGAAGAAGAAGAAAAAGAAGAGGAAAAAGAAGAAGAAAAAGAAGAAGAAGAAGAAGAAGAAGAAGAAGAAGAAGAAGAAGAAGAAGAAGAAGAAGAAGAAGAAGAAGAAAAGGAAGATAAAGAAGAAGAAGAAGAAGAAGAAGAAGCAGAAGAAGAAGAAGAAGAAGAAGAAGAAGAAGAAGAAGAAGAAGAAGAAGAAGAAGAAGAAAAAGAAAAAGAAGAAAAAGAAGAAGAAGAAGAAGAAGAAGAAGAAGAAGAAGAAGAAGAAGAAGAAGAAGAAGAACAAAAAGAAGAACGACGAAGAACGTTTATAGCTCGTCCGTCCGTCAGTATGTCAATTTGTCTAGTAGTTAATGCACATACTAATTCCATTTATAACGTCGAGAAATGAGAATTCAAACCGCTTGAGTTTGCATTCTATATCCACCAAATTAAAATCGCTTGTTCTGTCCCCTCTACATTCAGATTCAATTTGGTAAGAGGAACCGTCTAGTACAGTAGTGCATCTTTTGTAAAAGAATGTATGGAAGGACCCAATGCGGAGCATTAGGAAAAATAGGCCACCAAAAGTGTGCGACATCTAGGCACAATAAGAAAATCAAAATCTCGCGACATCCGGTATTAAAAAATAAATGGCTATTAGGACACCGACAGGAAGTGGGCTGTCGACAAAGGGATTCCAACACGAAAGACGCAAATCTTCTACGCAGCGACAAAGTCTTTTCTTGTTAAGAAGGATACTTGTCCTGAATAATAATGTTAGTCTATCTAAGCAAATTTCCGTATTGACATTTCTGCTTTACTTTTATTTGACGAATGGTGTCTTCCTCCCACATTAACATTTGTGAAAATAAACGAAAACAAAATAATAAAAATTAGTGTTATCATCATGTAGCTTGTGGTAAAGGCATGAACAGAGATGTCAAAAGATCATCAGGTATATATGCACTTGTATAAATATTATTCAAAAATGTTGTGAATACTTCTAAACCTAGTCCACCAAAACGGTTGTAATTCTTCAATAATAATATTATCGGGCCTTGTAGATTCACATCTCTTCATGTGATGTATAGCATCTTCTACTTCTGCTTGCAGTATTAATGGGTTTTTTCACAATACTCATGACTGGACTCATCTGTCCATCTTTCAGATACCTGCTCTTTGTCCATTATTTTTTCACCTTCATTTGTTTATCTTTTCTAAACCCTGATAGTTGGTGTATTCTTTTAAATATGGCTCAAATGTTCTTTCTTGCGGCCCTAAAGCCACAGGTTCAAAAACCCACTGTCTACACCACACACACACACACACACACACACACACACACACACACACACACACACACACACACACACACACACACACACAATTGAAAACACAACCTGTACTAACAGTAATGTTATTTGATTTTGTCTGATTTAAAAAATAAATGTTTCTGAAAAGGAACAAGATATCCCAGTTGAAAATCTTTATGATGCTGTTTGCGACAGCTTAATCACAGTGATATTTCCCCTCCTCGCACCCCCAGCCGTGAAACAAAAATCGGAGGGTTGGGGGAGGGGGGGGGGGCGGGGGAGAGGATAGATTTCCTGACCCCTGACAAGCGTGTTGTAAAAGATGACTCATTAGGGAGGTTTCCTTCGAAGTCAGTGTGCATCAACCTGAAAGACAAGAAACCAACAGTGAGCTTACAGAAAAGCCTTATCTGCGAAAAATGTGCTCGCAAAACTTAAGTTCTGGAACAAGTGGACGAACAACCAAAATTTTATGTCGGAATTTACAGCCGACGAAGGCTAAAAGGAAGAAGATATGGAAGAGAAGATAACCACTCGTTTCTGAGTACAGAACATATTAATATTGACATACCTGACTGCATTGCATGATCAGATTTGCAGATGTTTTTTTTTTCCAGCCTTTGATACGATAAAAAATTTTTTTTTCAATTTTTCTGTACTTATGTTTTTGCTGTCAATAATTCCATCTGCTCCAGTGGTGGATTATTTTATATATATATATATATATATATATATATATATATATATATATATATATATATATATATATATATATATAAAAGGAAAACTCAGAGAAATTGAAGAACAGACACTGAAAATATTCTAGCAGCAACCTATACTAATATGAGATTGTGGGGGCGGGGGGTTGAGTAACCATTTTATACGTAACGCAGTTTTCGGTTTGGCCCTTCGTAAACCAAAATCCTGCACGGAAACCAAAGCCCATTTTGTTGGGGAAATGGTTTCATTAGAAAACTTTATTGCTCGAAAGCAAAACTGTTCCAGAAACGAGTTACCACTGTATCAACGTAAAAGAAGTCAATTGTATGCCCTTTATTAGACGTTGCAAACCAGCGTGTTGGTTTCCCGGGAAATTAATTGACCTACTAGTACACCTTATCAAACACACCGTAAATGGCGACCAGTGAACGTCTTGCTGAAATATGATGTGCTGAGTCGAAACTAGCAAATATCGCTTCAACCACAATATAATGTGACAAATGCTCCCCCCTCCCTGTGCACGTTAAGAGGGGACGCAGATGAAAAAGAAAAAAAGAATAGATGGTGAAGAGAAAAGAAGACAAGAAGGAGGAAGAAGAATTCACAACGATTGGCATTTGAACTGCAGCTGAGTAACTTTGAATTCAATGTTCTCAATACTTAGGTAATAGGCATGAAATTCTGACATCAGTTTGGGCCTGTTATGTGATTGACGAGTTCATTTTTCAAAGGTCGTCTGTCTGGCAACCTTAGAGCCATGCCGAAAAGCATCCGAAATGTTATCAAGAAATAAACGCCACAGGGCGGAGAAACACTCACCATCTCCTGGGATATCTCAAATAATATTACAACGTCTAGACAGAATCTTCTTATTTCTAGCATTTACAGAAACTGAGCTGAGTTGAGTCAAGAATTAACATCACAGCATTTGGGGCATTCCCATGCGTACTCCGTCCTCATCTTCAGCAGTAAGCGCAGAGTTCCACTACTGATGGTACCGGTCACAATCTTGTTATTTGTCCGTCTTGCTTTTCCTCTAAGTGTAGTGAGCCGACCAGACCCTCCGGTTACACCCAGGTGCCTCATTCTCTCCAGGCAGGTGTGTGTGTGTGTGTGTGTTGGGGGGCGGGGGGTGGGTGGGTAGTGAAGTCCGTGGTGAAGAGGTCAAGCCGTTTGCCTCGCTCTCTGAGGATCGCAAGTTCGATTCACAGACGTGTCTCTCGGTTCACGAGTGCATATTTTTACACCGATCACTGGGGGATCCCTCCTCCACCCCCTGAAATATTAGACTGTCCAGTGACCTGTAGATTTTCACTGTTGTGGTAGGTTAATTATAAAGCATCCTCTTTACTGCCAAGAATATTTTATATTGCTCGTTTAAATTCATCAAGTCGGAGAGAAAATTAAATAAATAAAATATGTGTGTGTGAGTGTATGTGTGAGAGAGAAAACGAACGAACTTTAATGTCCGAGGGGCCACAAACTGGGCAAGCAGCCCTGTCTTACTTTCGACCCTTTCAAAGACTCATCTTTTCACGTAAGAATTTTTTTTGTGTATCGAGCGTATTATGCTCATATATCAAAATTCACAATATGAATGTAAAGTAAAATACTCAAACATGTTTGGAAAATGCGTGTCTTCAAATTTACATCAAAACACGCAAACTCAACGCACACGCAAGACAGGCAGGAAAAACAAGGGAGGCAGTAGAACAGATACAAACACATACACATATATATGCACAAACACACTTACACACACGGAGGCGCAGAAAACAACATACACACCGACATAACACAAACTCACAGACACAAAACGCACATACAAAACACACACATACACACACGAGACATACACAACACATACAGACACCACACACACTCACAGACACAAAACATTCAGAAACATAACACATATATTAGTACACACATGCGCCGCGCACAAACAACCTCATACACACAAGGGAGGGGCAGTTGAGAAGACCAAATAAATCTTCTGATTATACTTATACAGTAATAACAATCGTTGCAACCCTTGTTGATTACAGAAATATAAAACGGCCGCGCGGTACAATGGGACAGATAAATACAATGGCATGTAGTAATGGAAGAAAACGCTCCATGTTTTGACGCCGACATTAAATTAATTAAATCATGTAAACAGGATACGTGTATATCACGTGATATAGGGTCTGGGGAGTAGTGTCATAAATTATTTACATAGATGTTTGGAAGCGGGAAATAGCCATCCCCGGAGATTCACAATGGGTGGTATAAATATAAGGCGGCTTTGATCTTCGCTTCAGATCAATACACAGGGGCTGTTCGGAATGTGTGCACTTCACTGCATGGATAGAAGGCAGAATGCACACACCATTCGATACATATGTGTGTTCGTGTGTGCGCGCGCGTTTGTGCTTTAGGCATGAAATATTTGTGTCCCTCATAACATCATCATTTGCTCTGCCAACTGGCGTAGGCGCTCATGCGTCTCCACAGATCACGATCCCTGGTTCCTGGAACAGCTCTCTTGATGATATCCCTCCATACCATCGTTTCACCCTATCCAGCATCATCTCTTCTGTTCTGCCTCTACACCTTTTCCCACTGCTCTTTCCAGTTGTCACATTGTTCTCCAATGTGTCTCTTCTCATTATGTGGCCAAAGAACAGTATTTGTCTTTCTTAGTGTTGTATATTAGCATTAGCTTCTTTCAAGCAATCGTTGTTAGTTACTCTTGCCGTTCAAAATATTCGTAACATTCGTCTAAGAAACCACATCTCTATTGCTTCCGAATTACTCTTAATTTGTTCACTGACATTCCAAGATTCGCTGCCCAACACCAGAACAGGTTCTAGGTAACATTTAAGCACCCTCTTTCTGACATTAAATGGGAGCGATTTATTGCATAAGATATTTTTCATTTTCCTAAATGCAGCTTTCGCTTGAGCTATTCTGCTTTTAATCTCTGTCACACATTTTCCATCTGATGATTTGAATGTTCCCAGATATTTGAATTTTTTTTACTTGTCCCTGATACCTTTGCATGATAAAACACAGAAACTCTGCAGTAACATAAGATGTAACATAAGCCAGTTGTGGAAAATAAATATGTAAATTAAAAAAAAAAATATGTAGCAACATTATCAGCATCTAAGAGTTCCTTTGCAGGATGTTGCTCTCATTAAAGCACATCGATAAAACCACTGTTTCTTGACAATATTCCAGTCTCGGGACATTTATAATCCAGGGCCCTCTTGAAATCACATGTTCAAGAAGGTGCTTTATCGTACAGGAACCCATTTCTGTTCTTTCTAAACTATTCTAGTGTTTAGAATGGTCGAGGTATTTCAGTTTCTGAAAAACGATGCTCCCAATGAGCCAGTCCCACTCGATGTTCATATTTTTAAGAAGGTGAGTTTCGTTGGATGCAAAATGTTGTTTTCCCTTGCTTTCCACATTCACATAGCTTCAGACGTCTAATTTTTAGCGTTCACCGGCTGTAAACTCCGATGAAAAGTTTTGATTGTTTGTCCATCTCTGGACTTTCGTTTTGTTTAAGAACTAGTTTTGCATGCGCATTCGCTTTGCAGATTAGGCTTATTTGTGTGCAGACTGTCAGTTCCTTCACTCGCAAGCAGATGCACTTCAACTTCGAAGAAAACACCCCTAGTTAGTCGAATTTTACGACATGTCTATAAGGGTTTGATGGATCTGTTCGTTTCTTCTTCATCCCACTACAGGGTACGTAAACCCACTCAGGGAGGACTGTGTGATTCGCCTTTATGAACTTATTATGTTGCCAGGTCAGCTCTATAATATTCCAAGTACTTCGAACAAGTTAATAACGCTGCTGTAAACCGACAAATACAAACCAGCGGGTAAGTGTCATTGACACTTCAGCTCATAAATCAGTATCTCGTATAGAAAATATCTGTGATATGCCAGATACACATTATTAATTATTACTATAATTTTTAAAGCTTCTCAAAAGTCTCCTGTTCGGAGTGTGGTAAACAATACGGAAAGCTTTATATTATTATATTACTGTAGTATAATATCTATAATATAATATCACAACCTGCGATATGAGGTGCCTGAGAAAAGCAGTCAACCTAACCATCTGAGATCGAGTGAATAATGAAACTATCAGACAAATTGTGGGAACGACACCTTGTACTAGATTTATCGAGAAACAGCAGATCAAGTGGTTTGGCCATCTCGTTAGAATGCAACAAGATCAAATACCATCACAAGCACTACATCTCAGAAGATCAGCTACACTACAAGAGCAAGAGGACGGCCGCGGAAAATATGGCTCTCATAGCATGACAATAGCCAGTGGCAGCCAACGTGCACTGGATCGCAAATTATTCCTCCCCACGCCGCTTAACGGCAGAATTGGTTTATGATGATGATGATGACTATATAATGCTTAAGTGTAATTAACGCAGTGTTACGCTGGTTGTAATCCGACCCTGGGTAATTGCACTAGACATTAATTCGCTTTTATATCGACGAAGTTTGCCCGAAGGTACAGGTCTTGTAAGAAACACACACTAAAGCTATAAACGGGCCACGCACGCCAAGCATATGCGAACATTGATTAACGTTTTCCTTTGGCAATATTTAATCAATGCAGTAATCCGCATTTACGCTGGTATAGACAGGGAGAATAGAGAATTAACTGTTTCTGAAGGGTGAACATTCCGAATAACAAGGCAAGCATCGAGAAAGTACTAAACGGCAAATAGTGATTGCTTCTGTGTATGAAATTAACAGGTGTTCTCAAGAGAAAACAGGACGTTGTATTTTACCTTTACCTTCAACTGAGGAGGGGAGTCGCCGTGGCGTAGTGGCTCGACTCTCTTGCGTATCGGAAGGTCGTGGATTCGCTCTCTGGCGGAGCCGGACTCTTTTAAAAAATGACCTTGCCTTCCATGTCGACCCAGCCTGAGTGGGTATCAGGTGCAGTTCTGGAAAGTAGTGGCGGCCGGGGTAATGCTGACCACATTACCTATCTTGTGCCGTTGGTCTATAAAATATAGGTCTAGCCCTATATACCCAAAAAGCCTGAAAGGCATGGAAAAGATCCTATACTTTAATTTACTTTAGCTGAGGAAGAGAACTGAATGAACGCAACAAATGGAGAACAAGAAGATACTTCACAGTTTGGCACTATGGCGAGGAAGAATATATGTGCCGGAAATAATAAGGCATATGGTTGTGTAAAGTCATGATTATCTACGTTGCCCTGCATAAACATACAAGTGAAAATAAAGAAGTCATGCAATAATAATTATTAAACGAGATTAACATTCTTAACTTTCCTTCGTCACTTCTTTCACCGCTTCGAGGTTTGAGGTTATTGAAACAACATTAAAAGCTAGCATATCAAAGTTAATCTCTTGAGAGCATGCATCTTTCCTGTAGCAACATACGAATGTGAGTCGTTGATTATTTCCCAGTCCTTGAGAAAGAAAATATGTGCATTCGAGCTATAGAATACAAATGAGGAAGAAGAGAAGAAATACTGACATTTCAAAAGATCTGAACATTAAGGATAGTTGGCTAATAAACAGCATCTTGTCTTGAAAGCTGAAATAGTTTGCAGCATTATATATACTTTTAGGGGGTATGATGGTCATATCAAGCGAGATAGCGGATTGGCAAAAAATAATAACATTATAACAGACGGCACGGTACTATAAAGAGAGGGTAGGGGCCGACCAACACAAATATGGGCACAGGATATTAGTGACTCCTTAAATATAAAGGTACATGAGGCGGGAGAGCTGGCGAGAGACCGAGTTTCTTTACGCCAGATCATGATGAAAGCGAATTTCTGCAAAGGACCTGCTACATGAAAATGATGGTTGTAGATACTCTAAAAAGAAAATCTTAACATTTATGTGAAAAAAAGAAACAACCTATATTTTCCTCTTGAGGCATTTCGAAATCGTCTTGTAGACGCATCCGTATGTTGCAACAGGCAAGAACTATTTAAATCTTTTATTTTCTTCATATCGTTCTTGTAAATCATTTATAACTTATTTTCATTGCTGCGAGTCTGTTGCTTTTGTTCCCAGGCTATTCCATGTCATTTGACTTCCCTCATTTGCATTTCATCAAGATGCCTGATTACTTTGTGTCAATAACATTTCAACTACTGCAAACCTGGGAGAAACATTCCTGATTACTTTGTATCGGTAACATTTCAACTACTGCAAACCTATGAGAAACATTCCTGATTACTTACTTTGTATCAGTAACATTTCCCATGCTGCAAACCTGGGAGAAACATTCCTGATTACTTTTTGACACTAACATTTCACTGCTGCAAACCTGGGAGGAACATTCCTGATTACTTTGTATCAGTAACATTTACCATGCTGCAAACCTGAGAGAAACATTCTGATTACTTTGTATCAGTAACATCCCTTCTGCAAACCTAGGAGAAAAATTCCTGATTAATTTGTGTCAGTAACATTCACCTTGCTGCAAACCTGGGAGAAGCATTCCTAAATACTTTGTGTCAGTAATCTTTCCCTGCTGCAAACCTTGGAGAAACATTCTGATTACATTGTGTCAGTAACATTTCCCCTGCAGCAAACCTGGGAGTACTGGAAGCTGTTGGCCTGCACTCTTCGCCTTGCGGCCTGGCGGTGATGTGTTTGTATCCCTGTTAGCGTTTAAAACTGAACTAGGATTTCAAATTGATATAGTTTGAAATGTGTAACAGGAAATATGATGGGAAGTAAAGGCAGTCGATGTGTTGTTCTGCTCAACAGTAATTGAGTACCGATTTATGTTTAAGCATATAGAGCTAGCCCGGATTAAATTGTCTATATTTAAAAAGTGCTGCTACTCTCCACAGCGTCTATGTTACAGTAAGAAGTAAAGGACCGTTTTCACGCCTTCAGGGGTATATAAGCCCAGACCTTTACATTATAGACCTATCGGCACTAATTGGGTAATGGGGTCAGCACCACACCGGCCGCCTTTACTTCATAGGAGTCTATTTCAGTAGCGCTGAAAAGATAATGCATAACAAGAAAGTTGTTAGTACCCATCACAAAGTGGCAATTTCAGTAGCGCTGAAAAGATAATGCATAACAAGAAAGTTGTTAGTACCCATCACAAAGATGGCAATTTCAGTAGCGCTGAAAAGATAATGCATAACAAGAAAGTTGTTAGTACCCATCACAAAGATGGCAATTTCAGTAGCGCTGAAAAGATAATGCATAACAAGAAAGTTGTTAGTACCCATCACAAAGATGGCAATTTCAGTAGCGCTGAAAAAAAAATGCATAACGAAAAAATTGCTAGTAGCCACCACAAAGTGGCAATTTCAGTAGCGCTGAAAAGATAATGCATAACAAGAAAGATGTTAGTACCCATCACAAAGTGGCAATTTCAGTAGCGTTGAAAAGATAATGCATAACAAGAAAGTTGTTAGTAGCCACCACAAAGTGGCAATTTCAGTAGCGTTGAAAAAATAATGCATAACAAAAAAGATGATGGTACCCATCACAAAGTGGCTGAAATAATAATGCAAAACAAGAAAGTTGCTAGTACTCATCAAAATATGTTGAGCTGGGAAAAAAATGATGCCTAAAGAAAGATGTCGTTACTCAGCACACATCTGGTAAAAACAATGCTTAAAGAAAAATGTCAGTACTCACAACAAATCATTAATGACAATAGCACTGACGACAACAAAAATCAATGCTTGAGAGTGGTGCCAGTACTGTGTGCGGTTGCGTACCGCAAGAAAAAGAAAACCGTGGCTATCACTATGTACCTAATATATAAATAGGAAGAAAGGGCACGAGAATTTAAAAAGTTGGAGGAGATTGTAAGAATAATTAAAAGGGCTTATCCCTCGCCTTCAGGTGTACTGGGCATATAGGGCTAGACCTATCTTGTATAGACCAATCAGCACTCGGTGGGGGATGTGGTCAGCATCTTGCCGGCCTATGGTAAAAATACCAGCACCAATAACACAAATTTACACTAAACATGATATTACTAATGATAATTATAATCATTATAACTCATGTTATATAGTTAAGAGCTTTTATCACCACACCAGTGCATGAACAAGAAGAAGAAAAAACAAAAACAATTTTTGAACATAAGACCGAATGATCTAAAATAAACTGAAAATAAACTACCATATCAGTGAAAACATCATCAGATTGACTTCGCACGGCATTACAAAATGTTTACAAATCGTGAACACATCCAACATTCTTTAAACATCCAACACTGAGAGTTAGATCAATACTGCGGTCAATGGACGTGTACAAGGGCACCAAGCCATTCCCTCACTGTTGACTTTTTTCATTAACTTCAGGTCAAGGGCCAGTTTCTAACGGTCGCGTGACAAAAAAAGAAAGAAGCAGACAGCCAACTCAAATCACAAATGGAAATTATCGCATTTCCCTATAGATATAGTTTGTAGTGGAACCTTTTTCTTAGCTTGACTTAAGACACACAGAAAGTCAACAGTGTGACTGGTGGTGACCATGTGAATGTCTGTTTGTTTGTTTGGCTGTAGGCTGTTTTGTTTATAAAAAAATTTTTTTTAAAATTTTTTGTGTTTTTCAGTTTTAAAACTAGGGATGCTACTGTTACTGCTGCTAAAGATTACTATATGTTACTACTATAGATACTACTACCGTTATCATAAAAATCACGACTACCACTAAATCTGCTACTGCTGCTGCTGCTACTACTACAACTACTGTTGTTGCTGACAATGCAGTTACTACTTCTACTGCTAGAGTAGTGTTGCTGTTACTGATACTACTAATGCCATTACAGATATTACTACTACCACCAAAATCATTAACACCACCACCATCACTACAACCACCATAACTGTCAACACCACCAGCATCACCATAACAACCCCCGCCCTGACCCCCCTCCTCCCCGTGTAGGTTCCGGGGCTCCATTGTGAGGAAAGCAAGAATAGACCCACTGCCTCCCCAAACAAGCATGTCGTAAGAGTCGACTAACTGGGTGCTTCCTTCGAAGTCGGAGTGCATCTGACCTGATAGACAAAGAACTAATAGTCTACATACACATAGGTCAAATGTGTAAAACGGATGTGCACGCAACACTCAGGCTCTGGAGCAAGACCAAAGTCCACAGGTGGATGAACAACTAGAACTTTCCGCGGGAGTTTACATCCGGTGAACGCGAAGAAGAAGAAGAATACCACTACCACATATCAACACCACCATCATCACCATAACTACTAACACAATTTCTGATGATCTACTACTTATCATTATCATCATCATCGTCATAATTATTATTCTCATCATTATAGCCATTATACTAACACTATCGCCTTTTTTTTTATTACGTACAATTTTATGAAGTGACGGAGTCATAAGTACAAAAATGCGACATTTATTTATTCATTCATTGACCTTGTGTACTATTACATGTCAGATAATGCTTATCCCTATGTGGGTTCCGGGGCCCTATTATGGGGAAAACAAGAAAAGACCCACTGCCTACCCAAAAGCATGTCGTAAGAGTGGACAAATTAGGAGCTTCCTTCGAAGTTGGAATGCATCTGCATGAGAGGCAAGGAACCGACAGTCTTCACACAAATGAGTTTAGATCTGTCAAACGGATGTACACGCAACACTCAGGTTCTGAAACAGAACTGCAGTTCAGAAGTGGACGAACAACCAGAACTTTCCGCCGGAGCTTACAGCCGGTAAACGCAAAGAAGAAGAAGAAGAAGAAGAAGAAGAAGAAGAAGAAGAAGAAGAAGAAGAAGAAGAAGAAGAAGAAGAAGAAGAAGACACAATGCTCACAGTCAGTTTCTCCATTCCGCTCTACTCTGTGCAGCCACTTGGATGTCATGGATGGAACCTATTCGAGCACCTTTGGCGTCTCTTATCAACGTTTACATTAGGGTTTCTTCTAGACGTCCTTGTTTCCTCAGCACATTAATTTCCTATTGCAGTGCCTGTTTAGCGATTCTCTCGCCGTTTCTTTTAAAAATGTGCATAATATAGGGCTATCTTCCTCTGTCTTATAACTGTTATTACAAGTGGTTGCCCAGGCATTTCTTTTACTTCTTCTGGAATTCATCACGTTTTATTTTTATTCATTTCCTCAGGTATTTGTTTACGAATGCATTTAACTTTCTTTCTAGGTCTTTAGTGGCTTTCCAGCTTTCCTGGAACATTCGAAAACTGAAACAACTTTAGCACTGACAATTAAAAAGCGTCATAAAGAGTTAAAGTTAAAATTAGGATGGGTATAGGGGTAGAGTAAAGAGTGAAAGCAAGAGAGAGAGAGAGAGAGAGAGAGAGAGAGAGAGAGAGAGAGAGAGAGAGAGAGAGAGAGAGAGAGAGAACTAGAAAGAGAGGGAGCGGAAAGAAAGAGAGCGAGAGAAGGAAGCCAACAAAAAAGAAAACTGGTCAAGCAAGCAGGAAGTAGTGTATTTGCCCGAAAAAAAAAAAAAAACGAAAATTAAAATCAATAAGTATATTGCCCTCTGCAGAAATGTGAATTATGGAACACAGAACTGCAGTTTAAAAAATTTACAAAGTGCTGGCTAACTGTCTGTTTAATGTCACAAGTACATATCATGCTAGACTTCGCTGTCACAACAGATGATTCAAATATACGGCGTAGTGCGAGTGATTTTCTTCTATCTTCTTTGCACTTTAAGAAACATACTTTGCACACACATACACACACCCACACACGTACATATGCACACGTACGCACAAATACACACAAATAAGTTTTGCATGCCTTATTTAAAAAAAAAAAAATGTGAGATAGGAATCGCTGACCTCTGTAGACTATGGCTGAAACAAACTTTAATGGGGATCCTCGGTTGGTTAGTGGATATAACAGGGGTAGACAAACTATGGCCTTAGGGTTAAAAACCGGTTCGCTGAACAATTTTTACTGGTCCGCGAACTTGGTGTGAAATAATTATATAATCTTGCAACTGAGCTTAACAAATAGCAGAAAAAAAAAAAAAAAAAAACATACATTCGTTAATGAAAAAAAAAAAAAAAAAAAAAAAGAAATCAACAGTAATAACCTCCGACTGATGTTGCCAAGTCTTTGAACCTGCTAATGAAATACGCTCTGAGGACAAACTCGGACATAAGGATTCAGTGTCTGTCGGCAGAATGTGATGCCAGTATATAAGACGACGATCACCTGTTTTCTCCGAACAGACACATTTAGGAATATGTAGAAGGGCTGCAATAGGTCAGTAAGTCTGGTCAGAAGCCTAACAAGGGGTTATAATCTTAAATTATCCCACATAAAAAGACATCGTGTTACCAAGAAATGTAGATATTGTGTTTAAATTGATTTTTTATATAAGATCTGTCAAACGGATGCAAACGCAACACTCAGGTTCTAGAACAGCTCATCAGTCCAGAAGTGGATTATCAACCAGAACTTTCCGCCAGCTGATGAATGTAAAGAAGAAGAAGAAGTATTCAGCAAATGCCGTTTTCACTGATATCACTTCCATGTATATCAAATTTATTCTATATTTCATACAAAAGTTGTTCTCAGTGGCACTTGACATTCGACAAGGTTGATTATTATAAATTTAGCAGGCGGACTAAAAAGGTTGCCCACCCCTGGGCTAGAGACTCGTCTACTGGCCCAAAGATCTTGTGTTCAAATCTGTACCGAGGCAAACATTAAATTTTTTTTTTAGATATATAATTTTTATGTTAAAAAATAAATGACTTTGGCTGCTAGCTCGACCAATTAATTCTACAGTGGATACCGTGTTGTCCACCGGTATGATTTTGACCCCACTAACCGAAGACTAACTCACCTATAGCAACCAAAGACTGACTAACTCACCTATACCAATCAAAAACCGACTAACTCACCTATACCAATCAAAAACCGACTAACT
This sequence comes from Candidula unifasciata, assembly GCA_905116865.2. NCBI lineage: Eukaryota > Metazoa > Mollusca > Gastropoda > Stylommatophora > Geomitridae > Candidula > Candidula unifasciata. The sequence continues at coordinate 128,539 of CAJHNH020002212.1, read as the reverse complement.
CACCTATACCAATCAAAAACCGACTAACTCACCTATACCAATCAAAAACCGACTAACTCACCTATATCAATCAAAAACCGACTAACTCACCAATAAAAAAATATAAATATGAGACTAACACCATATGCTCGATTCGCAGTTGGCTTAAAAGTCATTTGAAGCTGAATGTTGTTGAATGCTGAATGTTGAATTAAGAATCGACATCACATCACTCGAGACACCCCCATAAGCGCTCCTTTCCCATCTTCAGCAGAAAGCGAAGAGTTAAAATTCAGATGGTACTAGTAACGGTTTGATTGCATATCTATCTCGCCTTTCCCCTGAGTGTCGAGCGTCGGCCAGATCCTCTTGTAACACCTCGCAGTGCCATTCTCCTCAGACAGTAATGATCTATCTGTGCCTCGGCACTGTTCACTCGCTCCCAAAGGGTACTCACAACATCCAGCTTATCATATGTGAGTTCACCACCAAGTGGCGCAGAACCAGTCAGTCTGTCTGTGTGCTCATTTCCCAACACACCGGCATACCCTGGAAAAAAATTCCTTTAAAGTTAACAGTCTTTTATTATTTGCTTAAACTACCATAGGACTGCAGGTTACATATGGCTGGTCTTGGCATTACGGGTGTCCTAATTATAACTTGTTTGTAGATTGAACAATAGGGATCTGCCTTGTTCATCTGCCGTCCAGTTTGAGATTCTTTAACATCAGGAGGCTATGTTAAACTTTTAGGTAGCAGCCCAGAGGGGATTAATCGATCGATCAATTGATTGCAATTATATGTCGACTAGCACTTTACTTGCCAACTAATGTTTCTCTGCAACTATTCGTGAAAGGGGACACATTAACTAGTCCTAAAGTCTGCAATTAAATAAAAAGAGTAACTAATAAAATACTGTGTAGTAGTAGGTTGTGACAGCTGTATAAATCAGAAGACTCTATGGCATCATTTTTGAGAATTTAAGTCGAAACATACCATCCTTGGTAAATTTTAGAACTACAACAAGAATGCATTTAAACAATAAAACTAATATTGCTTACGGTCTCCTTAGCTAAAATTTGCTTGTAAAAAAAAAATACACTGTGTTCAGAAAGCTTTCTTATAATCTATTAAAGTACATAAATACATTTTTTACTGCTATTTATTTTTCTTCTGTCAAAATTTTAAACCCTTAAGGAAAAATAAAAAAAAAAAAATAAAAAATTAATTTATGATGCAGCTGCTTTTTATGGGAACGAAATTGTTTTTTCGTCCCACTACCTTTGCAATTTTTTGTAGAATTACGTCGTTCATTATCAAGAGAATCAGCTTAATTATAGAGCTCATTGGGTTAATAACTTCTTATTTTACACGAAAAATAGAGGCTTTAAACTGTAAAGCAGTTTTTATGAAAATGGATGGTTCCCTGTCTTTGTAAATACATTAAATATTGTATATATATATGTACTCGTATTATGCATTTCAGTGATTGTATTTTCACTAGATCTAGATACAGATTGTATCGATTTTCTTGTAATTTCATCATGACAAATATTTCTACAAATAGTTATACTTATAGTAACCTCTCAGTCAGCGTCTGTTGCTTAGGCGTTGCAAACGCGCTTCGTAATGCCAGAGTACCGGGTTCGATCCCAGCTTGCGCCTTGCGTTGGTTTCGATACTGGTATCGAGAAGCTGACCGCCCAGAAATCAATGGCAAACTACTGTACGTAAACCTGCCCTAGAAAAACCACAACAGCCTAAAATGCTGGGGCTGGTTCTGCAACGTCCTGTAAAGGATACGCACCTTACTTATAGTAACCTACTTTATTGTTATACATCTGTGAGTGTTCTTAAGTGTACGCAAGTGCGTCAAAATAAAGAAAAACATTCGGATGCACTGCGGGGAAGCTCATCCATTAAAATTTTTCTGAAAAGAAGGGGGGGGGGGGGGGGGGGGGGGGTGCGCTGAAGGGCCAATCCTTCGTTAGAGTGCGTCATATTAATAATACTAATAAAATATTACTAAGGTAATAAACTGCATATGCTTCATTTTTTTAGTCCACACCATGAGTTTTTCGTAGTCGTCTATACCCACAACCTTATATTTTGTGTACTTTTAATAAATTCTCACACTGATGACCTTTCATGCCGTGCTGTTAAACTGTCCGGCAACTTCTCTTGTGTTATCCCTATGCCTTTTTTCCCTCTCTGTTTTTTCCATCGTCATGATATACTACAGTTTTTTTTTTCTTCCCTGACTGATGATATGATCCGGGAAAAAAATTGTAGATGTCTCCTTCTGATGTGGGTAATTAGTTCTCTTCGTGAGTCAGCTTCTCTTAAGACACCTTCATTACTTTTTTTTTTTTTTTTTATATTTGTCATCATTCGTCTGTAAAATAACATCCCTGTCGCTTAAAACTAATTTTCTAACTAATCGTCCAACTGTCCATTCACTTCTACATACCAGGATATGATTCATATAGCTCTTAAGAATTTTCTTGCTCGCTCAACTGACAAAGAAAGATTGCACCTACATTTAACTTCTTTCATGTATCTTCTTTTATCAGAGTACTCAAGCTCTTAAAGAAATCAAATTGCTTGAGAATTGTCCCATTAACATAGATGCTGCATTTTTGAGCATCATGTTTCTTTCTAATTACAACTATTTTCGTTTCTTTGCTGTTCTAAATAAGATCCAATTTTTGACTTGTTACAATTATGTCCATAATTTCTTGTAATCGTGTTTCATTATCAGCGATCACAAATATATTACCAGCATAAAGCAAGTTGTTCACAGTATATTCACAAGCCTATATTTTTGGCTTACGTGGTATGGAACTCATTGCTATTTCACTGTACAAATTGAATACATCAAGTGAAAGTACACATCAATGTTTAACGCTTATATATACTATAATGTATTTGAAATATCATGAAATGTAAATACTGAGAGAGAAAGAGAGAGATAGAGTGAGGATACATCCGTCTGTCTGTCTGTCTGTCTGTCTGTCTGTCTGTCTGTCTGTCTGTCTGTCTGTCTGTCTGTCTGTCTGTCTGTCTGTCTGTCTGTCTGTCTGTCTGTCTGTCTGTCTGATCCTGTCTGTCTGCAAGCTGGCTGTCTGTCTGTCTTTCTGTCTGTCTGTCTGTACGTCCGTCAGGACGTTCCGTCCGTCCGGTCGTCCGTCCGTCGTCGTCAGTCCCGTCTGTCTGATCTGTCTGTCTGCATGTTCTGTCTGTCTGTCTGTCTGTCTGTCTGTCTGTCTGTCTGTCTGTCTGTACTGTCTGTCCGTTCTGTCCTGTCTGTATGGTCTGTGTGTATGTATGTGTGTATGTATGTGTGATGTATGTGTGTGATGTATGTGCGCATGTATGTGTGTATGGTATATGTGTAATTTCATGTGTGTGCGCATTGTGTGTGTGTATGTGTGTTGTGTAGTGTGTGTGGGTATGTTTGTGTGTATGCATGTGTGTATGGTATGTGTGTATGTATGTGTGACTGTATGTGTGTAAGTATGTGGTGTAATGTCATGTTGTATGTATGTGTGTATGTATTGTGTGTATGTATGTGTGTAATGTATGTGTGTATGTATGTGTGTATGTATGTGTGCATGTATAGTTGTGTATGTATGTGTGTTTATGTGATGTGGGTATTGTATGTGTGTATGTAGGTGTGTATGTATGTGGTCTGTATGTGTGTATGTAGTGTGTAGTGTGTATTGTGATATTGTATGTGTGTATGTATGTGTGTATGTATTGTGGCTGTATGGGTGTATGTATGTGTGTATGTATGTGTGTATGTATGTGTGTAGGTATGTGTGTATGTATGTTGGGTATATGTATGTGTGTATGCATGTGTGTATGTATGTTTGTATGTTATTGTGTGTATGTATGTGTGTATGTATGTGTGTATGTATGTGTGTATGTATGTGTGTATGTATGTGGTGTATGTATGTGTGTATGTATGGTGTGTATATAATGTGTGTATGTATGTGCGTATGTATGTGTGTCTTTATGTGTGTGTGGTGTGTGTGTCTGTGTGTGTGTATGTGTGGGTGTATGTGTGTGTGTTATGTGTGTGTGTATGTGGTGCGTGTATGTGTGTGTGTAGTGTGTGTGTAGTACTGATGAGGATGTATGTATATATGTATGTAATGTTTGTATGTCTGTTATTTATGTATGTATGGATGTATTTAGTAACGTATGCATGTAATGTCTGTAATGTATGTAGGTATGTATTGTATATATGTATGTAATGTATGTATGTATGGATGTTATGTATGATATGTATGTATTGTATGTCATGTCTGTATGTATGTGTATTGTGATGTATGTCTGTCTGTATGTATGTTATGTCTGTGTGTATGTGTAGTATGTGTGTATGTGTTGTATGTGTGTATGTGTGTCTGTGTGTATGTGTGTAGGTGTGCATGTGTGATGTGGTGTATGTGTGTATGTGTGTATGTGTGTAGTGTTGGTATGTGTGCATGGGTGTATGTGTGGTAAGTGTGGTCTGCGTGTATGTGTGTCATGTGTGTAATGTGTGTCTAGTGTGTTTGTCTGTCTGTATGTAACGGTTCATGTATGTCATGTCATGTATGTATTTCTGTCTGTATGTATAGTATGTATGTATGTATGTATGTATGTTGCATGTATGCTATGTCTGTATGTACGATTAGCTGGACCGGCTTATATGCATGAAACATGTTCTATGAGCTCGGTGAGTCCTCACGATAGATAAAGGACCCAACCCTCCTCCTGTGACCCGCACACTCCCCTTCCTACAATGGGAATGGGCTTAGGTTTCCGAGGCCTAAAAACCATCATCCCCCCCCTCCCTATTTTTCCACTCCTGACGCTGCTGATGATAAGAAGTTATTTTTTGACTCAGCTCACACTATA
>CAJHNH020002212.1:110000-120851 GCA_905116865.2 Candidula unifasciata | reverse complement strand
GCCCGTAGCGGCTTTGAACTGTTTTTCTGAGGGAATTCTTGTCCTGCCCGACACTTCAGATGTCCCTCTGCCTCCTGCTAGTATTCTGCTTGGCACCGGCTGTGCCTTAACTACTGTCCCGAACTCGCGGGAGCAGTGTTCATATATTACATCACCAAATTTAGTAAGCTTGTCGCCTAGCGGACTATCTTGTTTAGAGTTTGTATTTAAGTACCTCCACATAATGTCAGCCTCCAACTTACACCACCACCACCTTCTCGCTCGCAGGTGAAACCTGATTCTGAGCGCACTTCTTCAGAAATCCATCAAGGTGCTCTCCCGCAGTCGGGACGTCCATGGCCTCTCCGGGCGAAGTGGGGTCCCCCTGCCCGTCGTTCCCTAACGACTCCAGAAACTACCACAGGAGTAGTAGTTTTGCGACGGCGTTTTTACTGCGTGGAGCACCCCTCGCATTTCATTCTTCCGGCATGCTTTCTCAGACCATGCAACCCCCTTGAAGCTGATTTTAAATCTGTCATGCATTTAGTTCAAATAAGGGGACCCTTTTTCTACGCCTTCAGACGTACTGGGCACTCAGCGTTAAACCTATATTTGATGGACCAAAAAACGGCACTCGGTGGGTTACATGGCCACATTACGCCCGTCATCCTCTAGTTCCCAGGACTTTACCTGAGTTGACACGAGAAGAATCCAGCTGTCGTTTTGTTTTTTGAATAAATATAGTCATGAAGACTGTCGGCTGTGTGGCCTAAGTCGATGCGAACGCTTGGGTAATGCCGGGATGCCGGGTTTCGATCCTAGCTATGGGGTCTTGCGCCTTGCGTTGGTTTGCGACGTGGTATCAAGAAAGCCGACCGTCCAGTAGCAATGGCAAGCTACTGGACTTTCAAATTTACCTAGAGGAACCACACAACAGCCAGGTACTGCGGGTTGGTTCTCTGCAACGTCCTGTAAAGGATACGCAAACTAACCAGACTGCGTTTGCATTTGAACCACCTACCTTAGATAGCTTTCTTCTCCACGTTTTCCTTAAGTATTTAGTTCGCTTCTAAATATTCAGTCAGGATCTTCCTTCGTGCAGTACGACCTTTAGGGATACTTAACAACATTTTTATTTTTTACGTTAAAGGAATCAACGAGTTGCTATCTTCTCAAATAAAGTTTAGCTTGTTTGTCAAATCCACAAAGTGTTTATCAATATCGCTTAAAATTTTGCTCGCTTAGGTTTGCATCGTTCTTTTCTAGACCTTTCTGCTCTCATTGCTCTTCCGTACCTTCGTGTGTTTTCAAAGATTCCTTCTAACTGGTTGCATTGTCACAGAGGGTTGTAGTACCAGCCAGTTCATCCGCGTATTTTTTTTTCCCACCACACTGCTTATGAGTTTATAATAATTAATTTCTGGCGTAAACTAGCATCTTACTCATCTTGTCTCCGATATCTATGGAAGTAAAAAGTAAAGGACCCTTTTCTCTACGCCTCCAGGCTTATCGGGTATATAGGGCTAAACCTAAAACTTTTAGACCAAAACGGCACTTGGTGGGTAATGTGGTCAGCATCACCCCGACCAGCTTCACTTCATAGGACTGTACCTGGCACCACTAGAGGTTGGGTAGATCTGGGAGCCAAAGTAATTTTCAGCTTCACTTCATAGGACTGTACCTGGCACCACTAGAGGTTGGGTAGATCTGGGAGCCAAAGTAATTTTTAAAAAAGGTCTGGCAGGCAATTTGACTGTTATGCACTGATTTGGCAATGCTTTTATAGATTATATTAACGAAGAGACCAACAGATTTGGGATAATTATGCTTAATAATGAACAGCAATGGCGATTGCGCAAAAGAAGCAAGGCACAAAAGTCGCCTTAAGAATGTAGAGACTAAATAGCATTAAGAACTTATGAGCACCTCAAGCGAGTTAAACTGAAGATTTTAGGATCATACATCCCTATTCTGGCAATGAAGGGATGTGTGTGATGGACGCATACACAATTATTAAGAGATAGATAGATAGATAGATAGATAGATAGATAGATAGATAGATAGATAGATAGATAGATAGATAGATAGACAGACAGACAGACAGACAGACAGACAGACAGACAGACAGACAGACAGACAGACAGACAGACAGACAGACAGACAGACAGACAGACAGACAGACAGACAGACAGACAGACAGACAGACAGACAGACAGACAGACAGACAGACAGACAGACAGACAGACAGACAGACAGACAGACAGACAGACAGACAGACAGACAGACAGACAGACAGACAGACAGACAGACAGACAGACAGACAGACAGACAGACAGACAGACAGACAGACAGACAGATAGACAGATAGACAGATAGACAGATAGACAGATAGACAGACAGACAGACAGATAGATAGATAGATAGATAGATAGATAGATAGATAGATAGATAGATAGATAGATAGATAGATAGATAGATAGATAGATAGATAGATAGATAGATAGATAGATAGATAGATAGATAGATAGATAGATAGATAGATAGATAGATAGATAGATAGATAGATAGATAGATAGATAGATAGATAGATAGATAGATAGATAGATAGATAGATAGATAGATAGATAGATAGATAGATAGATAGATAGATAGATAGATAGATAGATAGATAGATAGATAGATAGATAGATAGATAGATAGATAGATAGATAGATAGATAGATAGATAGATAGAGATAGATAGATAGATAGATAGATAGATAGATAGATAGATAGATAGATAGATAGATAGAGAGATAGAGAGAGAGATAAAGAGAGAGAGATAAAGAGAGATAAAGAGAGAGAGAGAAAGAAAGAAAGAGAGAGAGAAAGAAAGAAAGAAAGAAAGAGAGAGAGAGAGAGAGAGAGAGAGAGAGAGAGAGAGAGAGAGAGAGAGAGAGAGAGAGAGAGAGAGAGAGAGAGAGAGAGAGAGAGAAACAACCCTAGCTTTTGACTTAAAATGCTACAGAAAAAAAACCTGCATGACCTGAGCATTGAGAAGAATTGGCTCATAAAAAGCATCCTGTCCCCGAAAGCTGAGGTATTTTGGCCACTCTAACGTTATGATGGATTGGACAGAATGTTGATAGTTTGTATAGTCATCGGAAAACGAGACAGAACCTGACCTTTGCGAAAGTGGATACAAGACAATGTATTGGCCATGAAAGCACATAGGGCTGAAGTAGATAGAAAAAAGATAGATTTTCAGGCGTGGTGTGACGAGAAAGATGTTCTGTAAAGGGTCTGCTTATCATGATGATGAATACAGACCGAGGCGCTCAGAGGGCAACTGTAAAAACGTTGCTGAATGTAAAATTGCACAGTAAAACACAACAGTAACCAATAACTCCTGGGATTGGATTGCCAAATCCCTAAAAAGATTTATCTTACTTATGCAATATAATTTTATAAGTAACATTTAATATAATTTTATAATAACAAGTGCACACTATTGGAGAGTCTTATGCATAGTTACTCATATGTACAGTTTGTTGCGTATCTTTGACGCGACGTTGCAGAACCAACTCCAGCTTTTTGTGTGTTTCCGTTAGGCAATTTGGTGCTTTATTAATATCCTACCCCAAACAGGAGAAATCCACAGGTCACGGGACAGTCTAATATTTCAGGGGGTGGTAGATAGGCTGCATGCAGTCGTGAAAACTAGGCTGCACTCTCGTGAGGCGTAGGTGGGTTGGAGTTAGGGCCAGTTTTAGATGTTTTGGGGTCGTTAAAAGTATTAGAAAGCCGGAAAACTCAGTCCTACTACCCTGTAAAATGTTGGACTGTCCTGTGACGTCGTCTAGGGGGTGGGGTGGGGGTGGGTAGGATATCAATAAAGAAACGGCAATTTTTGCAAACAGTATTTTGACACTGCTAACTAAACGGTCGGCTCTCAAAACCAATGTCGAAACCTAAGCAACGTGGTCTGCTGGCAAATTGCCCGCAGGTGAGATCGAATCAGACACCTTGGAATAACAAATCGCATTCGCAACGTCTAAACCACAGATGGCAGCCTAATCTTTTCCAGAAGTAGTCTTCTTCTTCGTCACATTCACCAGCTAAAACTTTCAGCGGAGAGTTCTGGTTGTTCGTCCACATCTGAACCTAAGTCTTGTTCCAGAACCTAAGAATTTCGCGCACATGCGTTTTAACAGATCTCATTTTATCTGTATGCAGTTTTTTTGATTACTTGCCTCTTAGGCACACGCACTCTTAGAAAAAAAGCCTCCAATTAGTCGACTCTTGCGACATGCTTGCTGGGGAGGCAGTAAGTCTATTCTTGTCTTCCCCACAATGGTTCCCTGAACCCACACATGGATTCCAAATGTAGTTTCCTGAACTTACCTCCTGTTGCCCTACACTCTCAGCTGTTTAGCGAAATAAACCTATTGATCTGTATCGATTCTTCACACTCTGTTATCTTCTCATTTTCATATAGTGAAAGTTGTCTCATTGCAGGATACTGCCTCCGGGGTCTGAGGTATCAGGTTTTCACGCATTTTAGTCAACGATACAATACGCTGGAATTGCATTTCTTTCATTTCCCACACTGTTTTCCCGAAAAGTCCTGAGGATTCTGATTATTGTCTCGTACCCACGTTAACTGACTAGACAGATTTTGGCAATGGTCAGACGAAATAATATTACCGAAATTGGCTGTTGAGCCTTGTCCAACTATTTGACAGCCAAGCTAAGCACTGCACAACTATGTAAAGCCAGCCGCGGTAGCGCAATGGATAGATGCTCGCTTGTGTTCACATTCACAACGAGGAGAACTTGTCCTTTTTAAAACTGGCCCCGAGGTTGACCTAATCTAAAATGAGTAATAGACAGTGTCATTGGAAGCAAAGACGGCTTGCGTGATGTTGATCACATCCACTATACAGTGCCGATTAGTCTTCTAAAAATATAGGTCGAGCACAAAATGCCAAATATGCCATAAGCTCACAGAAGTGTCCCTTTCTTACAATGTGCATTAGATGAACATGAAATGACAGAATTGCTTTTATTTCGCGCGTACTCGACGGGGCTTTAGATAAACTTTAACGTTTGATATAAATTACAACAGCTATGCCTTTGTCTTGAAACCCGTCAGTAGTTTTGTAAGGATGACAAAAGAGTGTTTAAGATGGCCTGTCTACATTGGACATGTACCAAAGAGGAGCAGCGCTTAATTTTTAGCATAGGGGGTCAACCTATATACATTTATCGGCGAAGGTAGGTCTAGTATGGTCAGTCCAGCAAGTACAGCCATTGGTATTCCTTACGGATGAAGAAGCGGTACATCAGGCTCTCTGGTCTGGAAAATTACCAGGTATACGGACACTATTCTGTGAACTAGGCAACCGGTATAAGGTAGCTATGCAATAGATACCGTCCCACTGAGGAGTTCCCGGAAATTAAAGAGCCGATAAACTAGCTAAGGAAAATGCAACTGAAGAACAACCTGATGTACCAGTCTCTTATCAGCAGAAGATGAGAATAATAAAATCCATCAGAATGCCATAAGAATTGGCACAAGACGATTACCATATTATGGACAGACCAGAGCAAGTCATTACTCTACGCCTTAGAACAAGACACAATCGACTTCGCAGCGACATATATCCAAAATTTAACATTGGCGAATCAGCCATGTGCCCATGTGTACTGGCATGTTTTTTGACATTACTGTATTCTATCTCTTATCAGTATCTATTATGTGTCATTACCATTCGTACTATTATTCTTTCCTTCCTACTATTGTATTATATATTAACTATAGTACTTATTATTCCTTATGTCTATTTTTTAGCCTTAGTTTATTTTTTTTTATTCCATTAACTCCACATTACATTTTTTTTTGAAGCTGCTCACTTAAAACCTTAGAACAGAGGTTTTAAAACTGGGTGCCGGGGCACTCTGGGTGCAGCGAGCATATGCCAGGGGTACTGCGGCAGTAATCAAGTCGGCTAAACATTGTGACATTTTTAAAGAAGGCACTTAACTTAAGAGTTAAAATTTAGGTTGTCCTTTCTGGCCGTTGTCGAAAAAAGTTTATTGTTTGTTATGCACTCAGTCGTGTTTCATGCAGCATAAAATGCCAACCGTTACGCTCAGAATTGTCCTTGTATTTATCTCGAGGTGCGACCGATCCTCTACATTAATTCGTTAAGGTGCAGTCTCTAAGTAAAGTTATGGTTGAATTGTCTCGGCAGACACCTGCGAGCCTAAGCCATCCACGCTGGTCCGCAACAGTTGGCGGAAAGGCATCACACCACCAAAAGAAAACCCAAGGAATGCTAAGAAAATATTATCCTAGCTACCATTCTTTGTTTAGCTTTGTTTCGGTTGAGAACGAACAGGCACCGGAAGAGCAATGCGTTAATTGCCGTAGAAGTGTTACTAACAGCTGTTTGGTTCCGTCTAAATTACAGACATCTGGAATGCAATCATTCTGATTTGGTAGATGAAGGATAAGAAATCTTCAGCGCCGCGCTTTGTCTCTTCAGGCAGGTTTTCCATGACGAAGAGAATTTCTAAAAATAAAAATAAAAAGGATATAATGCAGAATGCACCGAAACAGTTGCATTCATCGCATTAAACTTAAGGGATCATTATATTTGCATTTTCTTCTTCTTTTCCTAAGTCTTCAACCACTTTAAGGGTAGGTGTGCCGAGAATTTTTTTTAGCCTGACAAGGGTGCCGCGGCGAAAAAAAGTTTGAGAACCCCTGCCTTAGTGATTTAAATACTCTTCTCTTTGTTACCGTTGTCTAGTTCATTACTTGTTCGAGAAAGGCCACCCGCCGAAACGTTGTTTTGTGCTAATTTGTGCACGTTTTTCTGCTTCCCTGTTTCGTTAGGCATTTTAGTCACATTTTACTGGAATTCCTTGGTATTAGCTTGACTGCAGTCACCACCTATTTTAAACGCACAGCCAGCCAGTCTGTCCTCCTGTTAATTTCCCAAACACACCAGGATCACCCGGAGAAAAGACCCAGACAATGCCCCTCACCCGTGACATCCGAAGCGAAGCACGCCACTGTGCACGAAGCATGCCTGTCCTCACCTTCTTCAGCAGTGATGGATTTAGGCGTAAGCTAACTCAACTACAGATTAGGGCCTCACAATCTTCTGGGGCCTAATAAAACCTCTTTTTTAATCAACGTTATTTTCTTTAAATATTTTAAAAACAAATTTGCCATGACATTTTAAAATTGTTGTTGTGTGTGTGTGTGTGTGTGTGTGTGGGGGGGGGGGGGAGTATATTGTCTCAGACTTTTATTTAGTGTAACGTGTAACTTATTTATATGCATCAACTTCCTCCTTAAGCGTTTTTAAAAGTTTTCTACGAATATTTAGTGTAGTTCAAAATGACCCGGGCCTCTGGGTCACACATAGCGTAGATCCTCTTCAAGTCTAAATCTGGACCTGCCTATAAACATCAAATATGCATAGATTGATAAATACAAAATACTGGGAGGAATGTCTAGACCTGTTTATAAAAGATATATTCAAAACACATTGATTAAAAAAAAATTAAACTTTTAAAATAATTTTATTTCATTCTTTTTGCAACGATCCCTAAGCCTCTTGCGCGGCCTGTGTGGATAGGTTCCTTCCCGCCGTCTCCAGTAGAAAAGACATAAAACTTGCACTTTAGACACATTGAATTTAAACTTTACATATGTTTAACGCTGACAAAATGCAGACATAATAATGGACTGTCTTTGACCTTCTTTCTTTCGTTTGTCAATATCTTCTTATGCCGCTAGGCGTCACAGTTCATCAGCCGATTGGCAGCCAAGTCAGGGGGCGCTCGGCCGCTCAATATGCCTTGATGTTATGCATTGTCAAGGTGTCAGTGGCTCCTTGAATCCATGTTCTTCTGGGTCTTCCCCTGCACCATGGCATTTTGATTTTCAGCCTATACTCTTGCAGCTAGCATCGTTAGTTTCATTCTCATTAGATGGGCAAACCATTTCATTCTTTGTATCTCAATAAATTTGACGATGGGTGTTATTCCAACAGTTCTTGCTATCACATCGTTTTCATACGATCTCTTCTGGTTTTATTCTCTGCACTTCTAAAACATCTCAACTCACAGGTGGCTAGTTTTCTCTCGTGTTCTTTTGTCAGTGTCCAAGTCGGTCAATGGTAACCTAATGTCGGTATACATTTTGTATTTATAATTTGTCTTTTTGTCTCTGTCGGCTCTGTGGCTAAATCGATGCGAACGCTTCGTAATGCCGGGGTGCCGGGTTCGATCCCAGCTGCGGGCCATGCGCCTTGTGTTGGTTTCGACAGTGGTATCAAAGAAGCCGACCCTCCAGAAAGCAATGACAAACTACTGGACGTAAATTTGCCCAGAAAAACCACACAACAGCTATAAGCTGTTGGGGTTGATTCTGCAACGTCCTGTAAAGGATGCGCAACTAACCCTTTTGTCTCTACTGGGAGAGCAGGATGTTTAGACATTGTCTTTAATGCCTGTATATGTACAACTAGGGCGATGTAGTATTAAGGATTTTAAGCCACACTGCTTTATGGTGGTTAGGAATTTTATTTTAGACACGGCTAGGAAAAGAAAAATCTTATAGCTTAACTTCGGATCGAGCCCAGGTCTCCCACGTGAAAGCCTAGTTTTCTAACCACTAGGCCAGCTGCCTCCTGGATCCAAAACTATTCTTTTGAAATACCAACTGGTCAAAGTTTGGTACCCTATGTCTATCTATTACAGTATTGTTAGTTTTCTGTCGCAATCGCATACCAGAAGCCATTAATTAATGACAGAAAAATCGGCCAAATTGACACCTAGATGGCTACATTAACTATAATGTATGACACATTATCTGGCAACAAATAGCCAATAGACAACTTCCAGACAATAAATGACGGAGCAGTAAAGTTCTTATGTAACCTGATTCTTTGGTTTTTCCTTTTTCCTACATTGTCGAGTTCTTTGTTAATTCAACATTAGAGAAACGAATATAGAAACAAAGTGTGCTTACTTAACGTAACTTTCCTTAGTCGTTAATAATTTTCTAGGGGTGGACTCAAAAAGGACGAAACCTTGTCTAAATGGCGGCGTCCGTGGTTTAGGTGTTGCGAGTCCGACTCGTATTTCCAACGTACCGCGATCGAAACCCACTGCTGGCTGCTTGGATTTTTATTATGGTATGGGGCTTCGCAGGTTGACCCAGCCTAAAATAGGTATCAGGATGACTATCCTGGGGAAGTAGAGGCGGCCGGCGCAATGCTGACCACATTACCCATCTAGAGCTGATGGTCTCAAAAATATGGGCGTACTTCCCATTTACCCGATGCGCCTAAAGGCTTGGCAAGAGATCTTTACTTTTTTTTTACTTGTCTAAATGCTAAATAATATTACAAACAGCAATAATAATTGTTATTATTAATATTATTATTATTAGGATTATTAAGCCGTGGCGGTGTAGCTGGTAGATGCTCGCCTGCGAATCGGAAAGTATTGGGTTCAGGTCCTGATGGAACCAGACTATACAATAAAAAAGGATCCAGGCTTCCAGGAAGATCCAACACTAAATGGGTATCAGGTGCAGTCATAGGAAGTCAAGGCGACCGGCGTGATGTTGAGCATATCACCCACCGAGCGCCAATTAGTCTATAAAATAAAGGTAAAGGCCTATATGCTCAATAGCACGAGAGCCTTAAAAAGGGTTCTTTACGTACTGATATTATTATAAATGCGACAAGTAAATAAAGTTTATTTAAAATAATATGGTTTACATAAACAAAAACTTGCTAAGTGAAGGTCTAAATATGGTAGGTTGGGTAGTAGGTGGAGGTGGGGCTCAAGTACTTAGCGTTCTTGAAACCTTTCTGGGCAGTGGGGTTCAGACCACTAAACTGTTTTGGAGGAGCGTGGAACTTGAAGGTGGCGGGCCTCCTGGCTCTGATGTGCCTGTCCGTGTAGAGTGGCAAGCATCACTTCAAAGATCCCGGGTAGTTAGCATCCTTTGGATATTTTCTCCAGGTGTTGCCGGTGTGTTGGGAAATGAGCAGGTGGATAGACTGGCCCGTTTTGCACAACTTGGTGGTGAACTAATGTATGCCAAGCTGGATGCTGTGAGTGTCCTTTGGGAACGAGTGAACAGTGCCGAGGAACACACTGCTAGGAGTTACAAGGGGATCTGGCGAACGCTCTACACTCAGGAGAAATGCGAAACAGATATAAAATCAGACAGTTACTGGTACCAGCGGAATTTTATCTCTTCGTCTGCCTCTAAGAATTGGGACAGAGCGCTTATGGGGGTGTCTCGAGTGCTGTGATGTCGATTCTTAATTCAACATTCAACATTCAACTTAGTGTTTTCTTGCACATTTGTTGAAATCTTCATTCGACTGGTAATCTAAATTTATTGGCCGCCTATGTTTCCTAAGAAAATGTCACGGAATATAAATTAAGAACTTGGTGAGATTTAGTGCTCTTGACAGAGCTCATCAACGAACATTACATCTCCCCCCGACACTTCGATGAGGTAAAAGGTGGAAGAGAAGAAGAAGAAGAAGAAGAAGAAGAAGAAGAAGAAGAAGAAGAAGAAGAAGAAGAATAAGAAGAAGAAGAAGAAGAAGAAGAAGAAGAAGAAGAAGAAGAAGAAGAAGAAGAAGAAGAGGAAGAAGAAGAAGAAGAAACACCGACTTTTGAGAAGCACTTTCGTGTTAAACATTGCCGTTTGTGTATTTATTGCAATGCGTTTATATTGTAACACACATACACACACGCGCGCGCGCAAACACACACACACATACAAACACATACACACCTAAGCGTGCGTATTGACCGACACCTGGTCGATTACTTATTTTCCCTG
>CAJHNH020002212.1:2500-107500 GCA_905116865.2 Candidula unifasciata | reverse complement strand
TTTAATTCTACCCCTACCTACCTACATAAATTTGTACGCCTATCTACACATACTTGTCTGCTGGCCATATATCTATTTATGCATGTCTGTCTACCTGCCTATATGTATTTGTCTATATGATTTTCTAGAAATATCTCAACTTTTTTATCTGTCTATCTAAATCTTCGTGTTTTTGTAGCCAGCTGTATTGAACAGCAGTCTGTTTCTGCCAATCTTTTAATCCTTTCTAGAAATTCTCCCTGTAGCCCTAACAATAGTACACCTGTCGCAACAACCGTCTGTTTTAACTAACGTTGTCTGTGATTCTATAGCCATCAAATATAACCTTGTCTTCTTGTTTTGCAATCAACAGGCGTGGAGCTTCGATTTCGTGGCGCTGCTAGAGCCAGATGGCGGGAGATTGATAGCGAAGCTCCCAGAAAGACAGAAGTGGAGCATGAAAAGGAAGAAATATACTTTGATGACAGGTTCTGCCTTTGGGGGAAGGGTGAGTCTCGCTAATCTGAAACCCCACTATTACCGCGTCTAGTATAGTTCAGTTTTGTTGTCTTGTTGTGTTTTATACGTGTGATTGATTTATATTGTGTTTAAGTAGAATTAAGTAGAATTGAGCTTTGGCGACTAATCAAAAGAAGTCAGAAGACGACTTGCATTAGCAATGCAGAGATTAAATAGCACGAAGAACTTATGGCAAAGCAATAGTAAATTGGTTAAGGTAAAATTGTTTAGAAACATGCATTTTTCCTGTGGCAACTTGAGAGTGTGAGTCTTAGACTGTCACTCAGTCACTGAGGAAAAAGATTAGAGCTTTCGAATTGAAATGTTATAGAAACATTCTTAGAATACCATGAATTAGGAAGAGGAAAAACATCGACATTCTGAACGAGTTGAACATTGAGGAGAACTGGTTCATAAATAGCATCCTGTCCCGAAAGTTGAAGTATTTTGGCCACATCAAGCGCCATGGTGGCTTGGAAAATACGATGATGGAAGGTGCAGTTTGTGGAAGGCGAGGCACGGGTTGACCACTGCGAAGATGGATACAAGACATCGAGGATGCATTGGCATTGAAAGCACATGGGGCCGGAGAGCTGGCTAGGCAAAAGGATACTTTCAGGCGCGCCGTGAAGAGAGCAACGTTTTGTAAAGGTCTTGCTGATTGATGATGATTAAGTAGAATTTATTGCTGCGTATTAAAAAATTAAATTGAAACAGAATAATTGACACTGGTGTGATTTAACGGAACTAAGTATTGTAAACAATAAATTAATCATCTACAGAATATTGTTTTTAGCATTTTTTTTTTTTTATATATTAAAGTAAGGTTCCAAGCCATTATCGTCAATTCCCCCTTTTGCCGTTAAGTTGCATTGGGAACAACAGTTTGCGGTCCATTTATATAAGGGCAGGAATGGCTATTGTCATTCCAGTCCCTCTAAGAAGCTCTTTTATGTCTTCATTCAATGTTCTCCTTAGGCATTCGTATCGCCTGTGTTGTTAGTTGTTCTGGCTGCATTCTTACTACATGACAAAGCCATTCTATCTTCTTTTTTTCCCCAGTGAATATGATGCAGGGTGTTGTTCATACACACAAATTTATCAAAACTCAAAGATTGTCATAAGGTTATCAAAACTTCCAAGATCCGGTCACTAGAACCAGATAGACTTTATTTTTACAAACAGCCAGCACTCAACCACTACATCGCAGCTACAACAGCGCTGACTGTGACACTGTGATGTTATCAAACCGGGCTGGCTATCGAGACCTTAACGTATCGTTAGCCTGGTTTGGTAACGTCAGCAACATGGCCCGTCAAACGGAGACGGTGTTGATGATATCTTCAACAATTAACATATGTACTCAGAAGGAGATAATTTATTACCACTGCTGTTTGTGATATGAATCTAAATATGAATATTTCAGTTAATTGAATCATTTGTGAAATACGTAATAAATCGTTGTAACGGAGTGAGCTACTTTAAGTATATACAAATGTCCCTTGTTGCTTACTCACACACACCCACACAAAATTCCGTGTATATATATATATATATATATATATATATATATATATATATATATTTATGAAGCGCGCGAGAATAGGAAAGGTCTAAGTGAACACCTGATGAGTTTTACGCATCTGACTTTAGCATTATTTTTAAAAAATGCGCTGCTGTTTCTCATCTACCCAGTAGTATATTTACTGATACAGCCGATTGTACCTTATTACGTATTGTGTAATTCACGTGTATATTAAGCTATAGGTTTAGTTCTTATTCCACAGACTGCTTCATTAGCGAGGAGCCGAAATATGAATGTGTACTGGTGTTTATCTGAAAAGGAGAATTTAGAGCATAGGCGTGGAAATAAGAGACACAGTTGTATATTACCTCATTCAGAACAAAGACACAATTTGTTGTCAACAATTGTATTTTGACAATTTACCCCCCCCCCCCCCCCCCCCCACCCCCCCCCCAACTCCCTTCTCTGAATTACTAGGTTGTTATGTCGGGGTCTGTGGCTTAGGTTGCGAATAATGAATGCCGAGGTGCCGGGTTTGATCGCAGCTGCGGGCATTGCGTCTTGCGTTGCTTTCGACAGTGTTTTCCAGAAGCCGACCGTCCAGTGAGCAATGGCAAACTACTGGCCGTAAATTTGCCTAGAAAAATCACAACAGCAAATATGCTGGGGTTGGTTCTGCCACGTCCTGCAAAGGATACGCAACTAACTTTTATGGTTCTGTAAAATATAGTGAGTCACAATATCCTGTAATTATTGAATGCACTTCTCTCACCCTCCAGCTCCCCCTCCCGTGTGGGTTCTGGGGTCCGACTGTAGGGAACAAACAAGAATAAACCCTCTGCTCCCCAAATAAGCATGCCGTAGGAGTCGACTAATTGGGGACATCAGTCGACATCGGAGTGCATTTGCCTAAGAGGCAAGGAGCCAAAGCTCTGCACACAGATGAGCTAATCTATAAAATGTTTGTGCACGCAATACTTATATTATTAAAAAAAACTAAGGGGCGGAGGTGGACGAACAACCAGAACACTCAGCCGGAGTTTACAGCCGCTGAAGGCAAAGGAAAAAAAAAAATTTCACTGTTTCTTAAGCCTTTTGATAATGGTTTTCATTCTTCGTGGAAAGAATATTTTTAAGTAGCCTGAACTCCGAAGTCGACCCAGCCTAAATGGACTGAAGTTAACTGCCTACGATGTAAAGGCAGCTGGAATGATAGTGGCCAAACTAAACATCGAGTGCTTTCATTCTTGACGACCTATATAAAAAACCATTTTCACTAACTATGTCACTATTCGCAAGTTACAACAGCTACTGCAGTCACTATGGCTAGACCTAGGAAATCCCCAAGGCGTTATAACTCACATAAAGAAGGCAACCAGAAGGTGGAGCAAAAAAGCAACACCTCTATTTCTGGTAACGATAATGAGAGAGACCAGGTCGATGACAAAGGATACAGTCAACACAGAGGCCAAGAAGAAACAGCCCAATAAACCAGATATCATTTTTAAGCGAATTAAAACACCAAAGCAGAAGTGACTACCTCAGAAAGGGGTGGTCAACCAGATTCTACCAAGAAGAAAAGCACTGAAACAGCTAACATCATGAAGCATTCCAGGGGGCCAAAAGCGCAGACAGACGCAGAAGACATGAACGAAAGATCACACATTCCGGACCAACATCTTCATTCGACAGACCAGGATCGAACAAGAAGCATCAACTACCCAAAACATTCTGACAATCCTTACGCTACTGAAGGGTCTGTGGGGAAAGCGATCCATAATGAAGCTGAAGAAAGTCAGAGAGGGAGTAGTCACCACACTTAACAAGACTACGAATATGTTCAAAATGGTACAGGAGATCAAGGAGACATCCAAGAAAGAGCTACAGCTACCGAATGGGATGGTGTTTGTGGCCACCTTGTACCATACTATACGGAGGTGGGTTGTCAAGCGAATCCAGCTACAACTAACTGATAAGGAAATACACGACCAAATACAAATAGAAATCCCAAAATTACACATCACCGAGTAGAGCAATTGGGATCCAGACACAACCCTACGACAGTGGAACCTCATACATACAGAGATGGTCTGAAGGCCAGGATAGACAGCGATTTACGAAACCCTAACACAAGTAAGAAATGCGCAAACTTTTCTGGACCACATGGGGCTAGATACCTGGAATGTTTATATCTACAACAGTGCAGAGAGACAATGAAAACAGCCACCAAAGAGAACTTACCCTATAAAGAAGCCCAAAAAAGACATGAAGCGCCCAGGAGCATCACCTTGCTGGACTTGTCGAGACTTCAAGATAAGATAGATCAGCTGCAGAATGATATACAAAATCTCCGACAGAAAAAAGCAGCTGCAAACTTACAATATTTAATAAAAAAACCGATAACAAGTAAATTTATGGGAAGTAAAGGCGGCTTAGTGATGTTAACTACATCATCCATCGGGAGCTACAGGTATATAAACATATCAGTATAGCACTTTAAACCCCTTGCACAAAGGACATGAAAATGGTCATTTATTTACTCGTATATCTAAAAACATGTTTAAGGAGACGGGGTCTTCATTATCGACCCTTGCCTTCTTTTAGTTATTTCTATTAACGGAATGATTATAACTACACGGCTTCGTTTTTAATATTAAAACATTTTAATCTGGTATAAAGTTAAAGACAATGTACCGTGAGGATTGCCTGTTTCAAAATGCCAAGAAGATCTGTTCCTATCCAGTTCCTTTTTACAAATATTGACCAGTACAACGTTCCACGTATCCCTTTAAATCAATTCAATTTCGTTTACATTTTGTTTTCAAGCCAAGCATGGCAGGCACTTTAATTAATTATTCAATAGGGCTTGGGATGAAGAAGACCACTATTAGGTCATGACTGTCATTGGAAGAAAACCTTAGTTTTTGTATGCACTGTCTCTATTAAAAAAAAGAATCTAGACTTCAATAACTCAAGACACTTCCGCGAAGACGGGGACAGCGTCTATTTCACCTGGCGTGTTACAGATAAATTCAGACAAGATGTCAGACCAGAGGCATTACAACAATGAAACAGATAGATAAAGAACGACGTTTGCGTTAAGTAGGAAGAACTGTGATGTTGTCCAATTTTGTGTTCTTAGAAGTTATTACTTAACCAGGTGACTATTTCCCATCAGGATTCGTTCATAGTTGGTCTTCATAATATCTACCTCGTCTACTATGAGTATAAACCTATGGTGTTACTTTTGCAGCCAAAACGCCCTCTTTCATTACCTCATATTCTTGCTTGTGCCGAAAAGTATTTTTATGTGAGTCTATGTAATCTTCGCGTGCTGGTGTTTAATATCCATCCTTAGTACATGTGTCACTTTTCGCCCTTTAAAATAACGATTGAGAGATACAGATACTACAATTCTTGCTTGATTTGTACTTGAATTTGGAGGTTACAAATCACTGTTTTGAGTAGGTTACTCCAATTCTTCCTTTCACAGACACTGCACTCATTGGTTTTGAAAGATACACATTATTGCTCCGTGCTAAACGGTAGACATCGCTTCAGGGGTCCTTGGTAATTAGTGTTCTTGGAATTTTTACAGGGCATGCACATGTGTTATGAAACGAACAGGCAGACCAATTGATTGATTCTGCACTACTTATTGGTAAATTAATGCACGACAAGCTAAATATGGTCCGTGCCTCTAGGAGATAGTGAATACTGCTAAGGCAGATGCATCATCATCATCTGGAGAGGATGATTTAGCGGGGAGAGACCAGGGGGATCTAGCCCACACTTAACACTCAGAGGAAAGGCAAGGCGGACATACACTCAGCCTACTTTGGGTATCATTTAATTGGAACACTGGTAATCTGGTAATCTGGTTAATCTGGGTAATCTTAGTTTCAGCTTCATAGCAAACAGGTCACTCGATAGTTTCCCCTCCTGTGCCAACGATAAACACACATAAAATAAATCGCTGTCCTTGTGAAAAAATTGACACAGAATACAGTTTCAGCATATCCACAAGCATACACACGCGTTAAAAGTATAAGGCAGCCGTCAGAACTGCTAATACAAACAGTCCAACATTAGAAATGCAGCTCAACATCGACGCAAGGAGCAGTTACAAACGGATCAGCAGTTGCACACGTGATCAAGTTTAATCGCATAAGACACCACCATTTATATGGCAGCAAGCCTTTCACAATTTTTTTTAAATCCACAGTTTACAACACCACGTTGATTTGAGTCGAAAAAAACGACTAAAAGAAGGTGACCGTGCCTAGCGTCCATTTTGACTGGAAACAATGAGTTGGCCAGTGCAATCTGAAATGTAGGTTTAGACACCGTTGTTAAAATCAGCACTAAGAGAACTGATGCCAAATCGTTCCCAGCTACTTCGATGCTATGATTCTTCTACACATGTATGTCGAATCCTTGAAGTAGAAATTAGATCAAAACTACACAAAATATATGTGAACTCTATCATGTGGCGACAAATTGATTTAAACTACACTGTAGTTATTTATTTGTATATTTTCCAGCATGTTTTATGTGTTATATTCTTTCTCAACACCTACGCCTACGGAGCGATAGCTGTGAAGTTATTTGATTATAGTATAAACTTTCAAGATTTTTGAATTGTTTAACTTGCTTCAGATAAGTACGATTTCAACCCGATATGGTAAAACCTCACTGATTCCACACGTGGTATTCATTGAAAATCTTGTGATAATTAAATTTTTTCTGAGGAACGTCCCTAAAAGTATCTGTTGTTCGCTGATTGTAATGCATGATGGATTTGTGTCAAACTGCAATTAAACATTATTATTCTAGCAGTATAAAAATATGTGTGTGTTTGTGTGTGTGTCAGAGAGAGGGAGAGAGAGAAGAGAGAAAGAGAGAGAGAGAGAGAGAGAGAGAGAGAGAGAGAGAGAGAGAGAGAGAGAGAGAGAGAGAGAGAGAGAGAGAGAGGATGTTGGAATGTGTATGTGTGTGTGCGCGCTCTCACACAAGCACATTTGTTTCTGAATTAATCTTTTAACGTATTGTTTCTTTTGTCTTGTTCTAGTTGATGGCTTAGCGTATATTTTTTGCCGTGCATTCGCTGGTATCTGGTTTTTCTCTACGATGTTGTAAAAATCGATCAATAAATTGCCATCGCCGCAATGAAGATTGGCTGCAATGGATTTCCAACACACTCTTCTAGTCCTGCTTGTACAATTTCTGAGACTGAAGTTCTATCCCTGGCTTTTATCCGTGTTTCGATGTCTGTCTCTTTCCGGCTTGTCTCCAGCTTTTCCATATAGAATGATGCCAATAAGGGTGATATAATTTAATATGGCTGTAATATTTCACTTAAGGAAAAAAAAAAGAATAAAAAAAAAAATTATTGACACCAAAATCCAGTATTCAGATAAGGTTTGGAGAACACGGCGATAATTCTGGTGTAACCGGTTGAATTACAGAATATGTAATATAAAAACAGCGTGTATTGGTTGTCGTGAAATGATAGCCATTACGCATCGGTCTGTAAGGCTGATAACCTGTCTTACCTGTAATCTGCACAAAATTCAAACTTGGACTCGCCCAGAAATATATAGTCCCTTATATCTATATATATAGGCCTTTATTGGACAACATTATTATGTCTACCTTTTCTGGTTACTTTAACTAAACTCCACTTTTAAATGTATCTATCTTGGAGATATATTAAGGGAGTTATTTGAGGTTTCGTGAAAACCGATTTACTCCTTGCCCATGTATACAAGGGACTTCTTTTGTTACCAACGCCTGAAGTGTCTAAGTGACGCTATTCTCTCTTGCCAGTCTCAAGCGTCCAGACGTGTCAATCTATGCCTGTATAATTTCAATTTCTCAAGGCAATCTGGACTGTCTCGGACTTTACATATGCTTGGGTAAGTTAATTATAGTTTACGAGTACCTAAAATGATGTCTGTAAAGTAGTCACTGCTGTAGAGAGATCAGTATCGGCTGTGTGATCCCACTTAGTTCGACCGTTCTTGATCGCTAGAGAAGCAGATTCGAACGTAGACCTTCCCCTGTACAGATTAAATAGCTTATGCCCTCAATAAACCACCCATACTGGTAAAACTTAATACCCTTACAATTGTGTACGTTTTAAACTAACTAGAGAAGTTGTACATACCAAATGGGGCCAGAATTAGGTCAGGACTGTGTCGTCCATTGTATGAGTATGGTTGACCCAGATCAGTGGATGGTAAGACGGGCGGTTGGGAGTCTAGGGAATGCAGGTACTGACAGTAAATATTGGTGTCTGTGTGCAGAGTGAGGGGGAGAGAGAGAGTGATATATGTGTTAGACCACTTTATCTATCTCCACTGCATATCTGACTTGCCTTCTCTTGCACTAAACAGACAGATAAATATAGGAGACTTTTGTCTTTTGGTCTGGAGAGGCAATCTGAGGAATGAAACAGGAGAGCAGGGGGGAGTCAGCAGATGGGGGTTGATGACTGGTGCTTATTCTGTCTTTCCTGTCAAGATGTTACCCTCTTGGTGATGACTAATGTTGAGTTATTTTCTTGACAGGATATACCTTTTGTGAGGAGCTGGCAGAAGTTTCACAGTCCAACCAACACCCACCAACCATCAAACCACCAGAAACAAACTGTTACCCACCAGCTAACACCTGTGAAGGTTCCTGACATCTCCAACATGGGGGAGATGGTACCTCAAACAGCCTACCAGTGCTAGAGCTTAGGTTTGGCTCACAAACAATTTGTGTTCTACTTGGTGATAGAGACTTGCTAAGTACCAGTGCAGTATTGTGTCCTCTATGGTGAAGTACTCTCTGACTAATTGATCCAGTGGAGCAGAATTTCCAGAATCAAAGACAGTCGAATCATCCGGAGCTGAAGGAGGCATCATAGACAGAAAGGATAGAAGCTAAGTCTGATGCTTCGCATGATGTTGTTTTCCTCACAGCTCCTTGGTTCCAATGATGACATATAGTCACCTCCAGGACCGGCTGTCTGCCTAGTTTCCTTAGGATCTAGACATTAGTGCTGAGATTCTTTCACTGATAGCTGGAATTCACTTCAATTGTTTTTGTAAGATATTATACTAAATACATGCATTCATTTTCATGGCTGACTTAGGTTTTCTCTATGTCACCTTCTTAAGTGTTTAGCAGTTGTATGTGTATGTATCTTCATTATATGTGTTAACATGGTTATGATAATGAACTATCATATGGGGGCTTTCTTTAGTACACCAGCCAAGTGTGCCTAGAAATATTGTATTTATATACTGATATATTTTGTAGTGCCAATACTTGAGTTGCCCTACTCCAGAGATAAGTTGATCGTATATTGGCCACGGGGAATCCCTTAGACCAATACGAGCCAAACGACTCAACATAATTATCTCTGAGTGCTCTTGGTTCTGAAGGAGAAATCCTTACATTAGGCACGCGACAGGAGTGATATGTGACATTGGTGCAGTTACATGGGACAGTAAAGATTGAAACTTTTCTTCTTCTTCTTCTTCAGCATTCTGAGCCCTTGAGGTTCATTGCTGCAAATATCACCCGCCTCCGTTCATCTATCTGGTTGGCCTTCTATTTCCACTTGGTGACATAAGTGTTTGCAGGTCTGTCTGGACATTATCTCTCCATGATCGGCCTCGTGATTCATGACCATTCATCTTGGTGCAGTTGGAAAGACTGAAACTGAAAGGCTTTGTTGTGTTGAACATCGGTTAGATATGTCACATTTTTCATTTACGCTTTCTCACTTTAATTCCATTATCAGTGCTTGTTTTTACTTGTAAACATCTTCATTGATATATTTTTGCACACTTTTATAATTGCTATTAATGCATTTAAAGACCTCTTTATAGTACCTTATATACAGGATCAGTATTTGTTTCGGAGCGACGTTAATCGGCACATCAGTTATATTTCATTCATTAAGTGTTGCATATATGTCAATCAATAATTTAATGCTGTCTGTCTATGGCTAGACGTTTGATACAACCGCTGCCATAAATATTGAAAAACTTCTGGGGTACAAATCAATACTGTAAATATAAAAAAACACTTTTTATTACAGTTATTAAAAAGATGGGCATTCATTTTTTTTCCATATATCTTGCCATCATTTCTACAATGTGTGGATGATGAATGCGTTGCAAAATTTTAAAGCCCCCCCCCCCCCCCCCAAAAAAAAAAAAAAAAAAAAAAAATTAGGGGACTAAGGACAAGAAACTAGAAATGAAAGAATAGAACGACTGATTCAATTTTGCGAAGAAAATTGGTTTACATAAAAACATATTTTCTTAATAGAATTCAAGATGATCTTATACTTGATAGAGCGCAAGAGATACAGACTTATAAGATTTGTTTTGTCAGTGCGATTTTCTTTGTTTGCTTCTTAGGACAAAAGTATTCCATTGCTCCTCACAAAGTGTCTAACAATTTGATGATACTCATCACAAAGTGTCTAAACATTTGATGATACTCATCACAAAGTGTATAAACATTTGATGATACTCATCAAAAAGTGTCTAAACATTTGATGATACTCATCACAAAGTGTCTAAACATTTGATGATACTCATCACAAAGTGTCTAAACATTTGATGATACTCATCATAAGGTATCTAAACATTTGATGATACTCATCACAAAGTGTGTAAACATTTGATGATCATCACATGTCTAAAATTTGTGTCTCATCACAAACATTTGATGATACTCATCTCAAAGTGTCAAACAGTGTCTAACAAGGTTGATGATATATTCATCATAAAAACACATTGTCTCATACAAAGTGTCTAAACATTTGATGATACTCTCATCAAAAGTGTCTAATGATCACTCATCAAAAAAAAATGATGCTTAGAAGGTACCGGTACTGCGTATCGTTGCATACCGCAAATATCACCTTCGGAAAAGGATGTACAGGAAGAAATAAATTCATCACGTAAGTAGTAGTGGCGCGGTGATTTATGTCACAGGCGTGAGGGGAAGTTTACATTTGATAAGGATACTCACGTCACTCGGGCGCCAGTCCTTAACTATGGTTGTACTAAAGACCCCTACAGCACGTTCGTCGTGCATGATAATGTCTCAAATGAGCATTAACAGAGCTGTCAGGGAATCTCGAAGTTCGGCGGCCCCCAGAGGTAATCAGCCCGCCCCCAAACGCTTGTGTGAAAAATGTTACTCATCAGGAACATGAGTAGGTTTGCCAAACGTACAGCCAAAATAAACATTAAAGAGAACATTGTTCATGCATAACCCTCAGTCACAGGTACACCACAACAGCAAGTCCATAGGCTGGCCATCCTTGTACATCATGTCGTCGTCACCGCGATGAGGTACACCACAACACCAAGTGGCCACTCATGTACAAACCCTTCGTCGACACCGCGCTGATACTCACCACAACAGTGTCTAATCATTTGATCAAAATTTGTACTGAAAAGACATCACAAAGACCCCACTGCCCGAGTCTGATAACGATATGCCTGATTGTAAAATTCTGTCGGGCTAACGGCTCGTCAAAGAAAATCTAACGTGCGAAAAAAAAAAAAGTTATCTTTGTGTACAGTCCAAAACCCACGAGAGCGCACCCCTGTCGAGAAAGGTTAAGCAGGCATGTGCAGGACGTGCGATTAGAAGCGCCATGTGCCGGCTCTGCATGCATGGAAAGCCTCCTTGGACGGGGAATGCCCATGCTGCCCCGTATAACGTTGGAGCTGCCCCAAAGGGGTACTCCGCAATACCTGCGGAGGAGCATCACACAAATCGGCAAAACCCACACAAAACAATGGCCACAGTCAACCTAGAAATAGTGACGTCTTCCTTCGAGTCGGAGTACAGCTGCCCATGAATAAAAAACGGTTGTACAGAAAAATGTAAAAGCAAAAGTCCAAGCGGACGATTAACCGGGACCTTCCACTGGAATTCACAGCCGGTGATCGATTAAAAAAAAAAAAAATAAGTAGATAAATTATTGACTAGTATTTAGTTTCTCTTTACCTGAACAAGTGGGCTCTGTGGCTAAGTCGATGCGAACGCTTCGTAATGCCGGGATGCGATTCGATCCCAGCTGCGGGCCATGCGCTTTGCGTTGGTTTCGACAGTGGTATCAAGAAAGCCGACCGCCCAGGGAGCAATGGCAAACCACTGGACGTAAATTTGACTTAAAAAAACCACGCAACAGCCAGGGGCTGTTGGGGTTGGTTCTGTAACATCCTGTAAAGGATACGCAACTAACATTACCTGAACGAAGGAGAGTTAATGTCGTAACTAAAAGTTTATGAGTAAGGTAAACTGAGAGATCTTTTCATGTCTTTCATTATGTTGTCGTTCTGTACTTAAACCATTTAAGTCTGTTTCACACCGACTAAACCTCAGCCTCCATTATAATACACAAATCTCCGCCACGTGAGCACGCACAGCAGGAGCCTACCAATCTTCAGTCGGTGTACCCCTGTGGATAATTATTTCGGCCCATTACATTACGGCTCCTAGACAGTCTTGGTGTAGGGGCAAGCGGGTGGGGCGACCCTGGTAGTCATGATTCATGGGCCTAGGACTTCTCTGTCTGTGTCTGTGGCTTAGGAGTTGCGAACGCGCTTCGTAATGAAAAGTTTTATTTCAGCTGTATGCCCTGCGCCTTGCGTTATTTTAAACAATAGCACCGAGAAGCCGACCGACCAGAAGCAGTGGCAAAGAATTGGACGTAAATTTGAATAGAAAACCCAAAAAATAAATGCTGTGGTCGGTTCTGCAACGTCCTGTAAAGGATACGCAACTAACTTTTAAAGGACTTCTCCATCTGCACTTATGTTGATTGCAATAGGCATTTTGTTATAGTGATCGTTGCAGTGTTAGCAAATTAACCGCCTACCTACAAGTGTATGTACATAGATATATACATACACACATACATACACACACACATACCTAACACCAAGCGCGCATTGACATGACATTGACCAAAACACAAGAAGCAGCCGAGAAAACAAAGATTTCAGAGTAATAATCTGCTGCAGTCGAGTGCTCACATTTTACGATAATCATCAGAAGCGATCGAGAAATTATATTTTAGAAAACAACCAATCTTATGAACCATACACTGAGATTATTGCTCAAGATTATGCGTGAGAGAATGGCAAATACCATTAGTAATAAAACATCAGAACCGTTTGGAAAAAGAAGCCAAGTGCTTGATGTGTTATTTTGTTTCAAAATGTTAGCAGACAACTTAAGACTGAAATAAATATATTATGATCTACAAAACAGCACCCTGTCTCGGAAGCTCAAATATTTTGGTCACGACGGATTGTAAAAAAATAATAGCAGAAGCCAATGTACCAGGAAGGAGGGTCAGAAGCCGACCAACATGAAGATGGGTACAGGATTTAAGTGACTTCTTGAGTATCAAAGCACATGAAGCGGGAGAGCTGGCGAGAGACCGAGTTTCTTTGAGGCAGACCGTTATGAGAGCCATGTTCTGCAAAGGACCTGCTACACGATGATGATGACAAAACAAAGTCGGTAGAGCTGCCAACGGCAAATTAGTGTATCAACTTTAGCTAGAAAGGGGGTGGGGGGGGGGGGGGGTGAAAATTTAAAAATATACTGTGTGATTGCACCATGAAGACTGGACATTTGTTGTTTAAGACTTTTTACAGCCAATCTCTAATGCGACAATTTGGACACGTCCCATAAACACATATTCCGTTGTGAAATATAATAAAAGCTGAAGTGATCAGGCAAGGACTGGCAATCGAACGCTATGTAAGCAGAAGATCCCGTTGTTTATCAAAGATTACCGTGATGAAATGCGTTGTGTGACTATGTGTTATATTTATTTCAGTCGAAAAGATACGTTTGTTGATCCATTTTACGCCGTGTATGTCGATGTAAATGCTGTAGTATGCATCTGATGAGATACAGCCAACATAGGGGAAGTAAAGGACTCTTATCATGGACTAGACACCTCGGTCACAGAATGCTAGACCTAAACATTTTTATAGACCAATTGGCAATGGATGGGCGATGTGGATAACATCACATAAGCTGTCTTTACTTTCCATGATATTACCTAGTCCCCATTTTAGGCTGAGTCGACTTGAGAGTCATAGGCAAATCTGAAGAAATAAAATCTGCTTCAGTGTTGATATAAACCCAAAACATTCTGACATGCAGCTTTCGGAAGCTATTCTTCAGCGCCTGCCACCGTGAAATAAATAGTAAAAAGTAAAGGTCCTTTTTCCACGCCTTTATGTGCATTAGGAATATAGGGCTAGACCATATTTTTATACGCCAATCGGCACTTTGTGGGAGATGTGGTCCGCATCACACTGTTACCCACTCAAGGTCCCGGCTCTCTAGCGAAGTTGGTTCCGCGGCGGCCGGGTGAAAACTCCCGCAAAGCTGTTTTCTCCCTCGGTAGGCTGGAATCAATGCCGAAGGGTTGACCTGGAGCCAGGGTTTACAAGGTCATGTTTTGGATACGTAAAAAAAAAAAAAAAACAAAAAAACCCACTCAAGGCTCGACATCAAGGAGGAGGCGAACCCACGACCTTCTGATCCGGTCTAGCCACTAACGCCACGGCGACTCCCTTCACCATAAAAATGCGGGGCAGTATATTGTTGCTATCTCTTGTTCGTCTTTTTTTTTTTTTTGTATGTGGTGATTTCTCCTTATAATGATGATTGTAACATTAAGCAAAATCTTGATTTAGTGTTCTAGGATTGTGTGTATGTATGTGTTGATAGATACATCTACAACAAGACGTTGAGCCTGTTTATGTTTATTGTCAGTTGCAGATGATGGTCGATGGGAGAGTCGAGAAGTATTAAACAGAGGGCGGCACCTGTTCCCATTCCAGTACAAACTTCCCGAAGGTGAGTTTCTCTGTTCATCTAAACATTTTTTAATTGTTAAAGAGGAGGTTGCGTGGTCTCCAGGAATGGTGTCCGCCTTTAGTGCTAGAGGTCCCGGGTTTAATCCCCGGTAAGGGCTGGGTTTTTTACGAGGACTTGAATTTTTAGTAATTCCCCCTGGTCTCTGGGTAGTGAGATCAAACGCCCGTATGCATTGTTGCGCATGTAAAAAATCTCTTGGCAGTTGGAAATCGAAAAGAGTATCATAACTGGGCTGCCCTGGCAAAATTTTGAGTTAAAAAATCTACCCAAAGTATTTCAGAATCCTCGTATGTGCTATAGAGCCTGTGCAATGTAATGAGCTTCTTCAGGACGCAGACTTGAGTTAGAAGAAGAACGGAGCATTTATGAGTTACTACCCGTGTGCCATGATGTTGATCTGTTGTTTAAACCTCAAAACTTTACTATTAAAGACTATGACCAGTTAATTAAATAACTGTTCACTGATGCATTTAATGACATAATCAATAAAATAGACAATCAGACAGATTCTACATCTGCGATGACAGTTTGCTTCGATGGATCTTCAACGTTCCCTCGCCCTGGTTATCATGCTACGGCTTAGCTCTTGCTCGTCCGCCTTCAGTTTCTCCACTGAGTATAGTTTTTAGAAGAGTGTTATATTTGTTAAAACGGACAAAATATTTTACTGAAATATAATTAGCCAGAACCCAATTGTATGTTAATTTAACGAATTAACGGAGTAGTTTAAATGTCCATTTTCTTCACCAATCAAAACTCTTAATGTTCAGCGGCCGCTTTTCAGCTTTGCGAAAGTCTAGGTTTCGAATCGGCATCGAACCACATTTGTTATCAAATTGGTCTAGGGTCTAAGGTCGAACCCATCATAAAATAGGTTCCAGGTAATGTCCATGAAAAAAAAGACGACCGGCATAACGTTGACCAATCAGACACCAAGTGTCGATTGCTTTCTAAAATACAGAAGTAATCAATTCATCCCATGCTTGAATCGTCACTGACGTCAAAAAGTCTTTTAATTTGAATACGAGGACAAGCAGACAAGCCGAGAAGTATATAAAAGCACACAGAAATGCTGTTTCTGGTGAAAATGCAATTATCGTAAGTGTACAGGAAAACACTGTAACAGCCTTCTGAAAAGCAGACGAAACATTGAAAGTACACTGTCATGATTTGTTTAATGTATTGTCGGGTGAGGGGGGAGGGGGTGGGGGGAGAGGTGGTTGGTGGGAAGGGGGGGGGGGGTCCTGCAGAAATAATTGGGGGAAGGAGGGGGGGGGGGGTCTGAAAAATGTATGTAAATTATGTTCCGATGTGACCGCCGTTATGCTAAAAATAGCTTATATTTTAAAAGATGATATCTCAACAACCAGTTTCACTCTTAGCTATCACATTTGGCAAATATATCATAACAGGATGTCCTAGGGCCTGTAGTAGAGTAGATTGTTTAATTTTATTCAAATGCTTTTCGTGTGCTTAATTTGTTTTTTGATACTGAGTATTTAAAATAAAAAAAAAAAATGGCTTTTCACGTAATATAAAAACTTTATAAGTAATAAAAAAAACAGGCTACCCACACTCTACTGTAGTTATTCCACTACATGCCCTGCATAATATGCATAAAAACATCCATGGCAAATTTCTGGCCAGTCAGAGATTAAGCGCTTAAGGTCTTGTAGTTTGCGAGAAAACATAAAAATCGCGAATGTTTCTTAATTTTACCTACCAAATGACTGCTAATGTCCTGCAGGAGTGTACATATCTCCTGAACTGGCTTCTGTGCTATTTTTATTGACATCCCTCAGGCATTGTCTTCTCATCTGGGTTTCTCTGGAGGCTTCAACTTTAAACGAGTTTATACGGTTGTTGTCCTTCTCTTTGTACCTTTTCGCTATGAATTAACCACCAGCACTACAAGGGTTTGCAATAGTTTTAATATTGATGACGCACCTATTACTTAAATATACCAGGGGACTATAACCTGTCTCTTCCACTTGTTTTATTTCAACAAAATATTCCTGTTTATACGACTACATCTAACTGTGATGTCGTGTAAAAATCCGGCCCGTGAATCTCTCTATTCACTTCATATGACAAACTGTATTCATTGTTAACATTAGAGTTCTTGATAAAAAACGAGAAAAACCGCATCTCCTCATCTTCCTAATCTACCAACAGTCCCTGATTCACTTTCGTGTATCAGGACATGATTTAAAAAAAAATATCGTTTACTATTATCTTTTTCATCCCAACTGATAAAGAAAGACTGTACATGATATTCTTAAAAAAATGAATTATGAAAGGGGAGAAAAAACGTCTCCGACACGAACAAACCACTTTTAAGAAGAGGTTTTGACGCTCAGAAGTTAAAACAATCGTATTAAGTTCAGTGCTATAAAGCCCGATGACATGTTTAATGCTCGGCTAAACAATCAGAAGATAACTATTGATGCAGACCGGAAAACCGGATTACCGAACGAAATTGTCAAGATTTTATGTGTGGCTTTCTAAAATGATTCAGTCACTGAAAAATAAGAGATTGTACTCAACAGTAAAGTCAGAAAGGTTAAAAAAATGCTTTCAAGACCTCGTATCATCGTAAACATGTGTCATGTTGATACGCATAAGTGATAGTATATCCATACATCACAAAGTCATGTACAAATATCTTGTAATTGTAAATGACTCACAGAGCATGTTGAGAAATGTATATCACATGTAAGCGCCGTCCAGAGTTTCAGCAACTGCTTATGAGGTCCTGGGTGGTTAGTGTTCTTCTGATATTATCTCCATGAATGCTGGCTTGTTGCGAAAGAACAGGCAGATCGATTGGCTTGTTTCTGTACCACTTTCTGATAAATGATTCATTATAAACTAGCTGTTGTAAGGGACCGTTAGGAAAGCGAGTGAAACAGTGTGGAAGCACAGATGGATCATTAAGTTCTGAGGAGAAAAATTCTGCGAGGAATGACCTGTGGATCTGGCTGACGCTCAACACTCGAAGGAAAGATACAATCTGACTGTTACTGGTACCATTGGAATTGGAAACTCGGCGCTTGTGGTTGAAGATGGGGACGGATCACTTATTGGAATCTAACGAGTACTGTGATGTTGACTCTTAATTCAACATTAAATAAAATTCCTAAAATCAGTGCTCTTGCCTCGCCCCGTCCATACGGCCTAGCTGTCTAGTTATTCATCTATTTGGTATTCCCTTACTTGTTTCCCATCAACCATTTAGTTATATCAAAGATCGATTCCTTTTAAAAAGATGCCATAAGACCATTGAATGGCCATATCTAATCTCTGAAATCAGTGTTTTCCTCTAGAGTTGTATATTACTAACAACATAACAAAGTATTCGTGCAAAGAAAAAGATCACATTTTGACACGTTTTTGGCGACGGTAATACAGAAAAACAGAGTCCAGACCCTACAAGAATATTCTCGGTATTATGGACTTTCATGATTTCAAATACTATTTAATTACGATACAAAATATGAACATATTCCAGTTGACCCTTTAGTCAGTAATTCGGAGAAAGCAAAATCCATGGGCATTCACAGTAAGCTCAAGGAAAAACTGAAGGATGCAAAACATTAAATGATTTTAAATGTTTACTATTCTGTTCTACATTTTGTGAAGTAAAATTTTACATTTGACATTATCAATTTTTTTTTTTTTAGATCCATTTTATACACGGAAGTGGAAGAATGGGCCTCAGTTTGAATAGTGGGAAGACAGAAGTAATGGTGGTATCAAAGAACATAATTATTCCTAAATGTGTAATAAAAGTCAATGGTTTTATTTTGGGACAAGTACAGAAATTTAAGTATCTGGGCACATGGATAACATCAGATGGAAGATGCATTACTGAAATAAGAAACAGAATTAGACAGACAAAAACTGCATTTTGTAAAACGAAGAATATCTTATGCAATATATTCTTGTCATTGAGGGTTAGGAAAAGAATTCTTGCTTGCTACAGACATCCTGTTTTAACATATGGATGTAAGTCCTGGACAATCGGTAGGCAGGCCAAACAATTTCTTGAGGCCTCAGAGATGTGGTTTTACAGAACAATGCTTAAAATACCTTGGACAGAAAAAAAAAAAAAAAAAGCAACCAAAAGGTATTGATAGAGGCGGAAGCCCGAAGACAACTATTCACAGTCATCAGAAGGAGACAGACGTCATTTTTTGACCATGTTATAAGATGAGGAAAAATGGAACATGTGGTGACCACTGGAAAGATGTGTGGAAGGAGGGATAGAGGAAAACAACGAGAGAAGATTCTTAACAGTCTTGTTGTATGGCATGGAAGTGTGTCAGCACACGCACTAATGCATACTACAGGAGATCGCACATTGTGGCAAGGCACAATCGCCTATGACAGTCGGCCAAGCACCTGATGATGATGATACACTATTCGTATTGGTAATGGGCCGAATAGTTAGTCCAGCTATTCGTATTCGGCCGAATAGTGAAAATCACTATTCGGTACAGTACTAATTCGTGACTTGATGAATATGCTTCATATCCATCCATCCATCCGTCCGTACGTCCGTCCGTACGTCCGTCCGTACGTCCGTCCGTACGTCTGTCCGTACGTCTGTCCGTACGTCTGTCTGTCTGTCTGTCTGTCTGTCTGTCTGTCTGTCTGTCTGTCTGTCTGTCTGTCTGTCTGTCTGTCTGTCTGTCTGTCTGTCTGTCTGTCTGTCTGTCTGTCTGTCTGTCTGTCTGTCTGTCCGTCCGTCCCTCTGTCCGTCTGTCTGTCCGTCCGTCCGTCCGTCCGTCTGTCTATCGAGTATTTTTTTTCAGGATTTCAGGATTCTAATCTAAATCGTTGTTTACTTTACTTTTTTTCTCTAATGCCAGCTTCATATGTTGTCTGTAATATTTCCTTACGGTGCTCTTCAACGAACAAATATATTCTCCAGTTGTGTTCGCCCCGAATGAAAATTTCAATTAGTTTTCTCCTTTTATGCAAGTTCTACGTAATTGTCCACAACTGTGGTTTTTATCCAGGCCATCCGTCTCTGGCCGGGAAATCAATCGCATGGTTCTATAAAACACGCAACATTGCGCAACCCGCGGAGTCGCAAACTATGGAAATATAAATTAACGGCCACACATTCGCAGAATGTCTAAAAATTAAATACTATGTAACATATTATTGTGGGAGTCGCCGGGATGTAGCGGCTAGACGCTATACTGTGATCGAAAGGTCGTGTGTTTAGATCCTGACGCAGCAGGACTCATTTCCAAAGCTGACTTTGTCTCCCATGTCGAGCTAGCCCCAAGTGAGTACCACGTAGTCATGGGAGGTGAAGAGGGCTGATCATATCACCCACCAAGTGCCGATTCGTACATAAAACATAGGTCTAGCCCTATTTCTCAAAACACATTGAGGCGCTGAAAAGAGTCCTTTTCTTTTATTTTTAAGATGTTTTCTTTAATTCACTAGTTCCTCTAAAGCTGTGCGAAATGATACAATTAGAGTTCCTCTAAAGCTGTGCGAAATAATACAATTAGTTCCTCTAAAGCTGTGCGAAATGATGCAATTAGAGTTCATCGAAAGCTGTACGAAATGATACAATTAGAGTTCCTCTAAAGCTATGCGAATTGATACAATTTAGAGTTCCTCTAAAGCTGTGCGAAAGGATACAATCAGTATATAACGAAAAGTCACACAAAAAAAACAGAATGCTACCATTTATGTAAACTATAGAAACATGACATGAAATCTCTAACTGAAACAAACAAACACACACAAAACTATATATAAATGATTAACTCCCCTCCATCTGTCAGATGCGCAGACACAAAGAAAATATAGTGGGGTGGGGGTGGGAGGAGGGGGGGGAATGGGAGGAGGGCGGGGATGGGAGGAGGGGCGGGGTTGTCTTCAGCCCGTTTATAGTTTTTTTTTCTGTCGGCTGAGTTGAGTTGAGTCAAGAATTGACATCACAGCACTCGGGGCATTCCCATGCGCGCTCCGTCCCCATCTTCAGCAGCCAGCGAAATGTTCCAATATTCATGTTACCGGTCACAATCTGGCTATATGTCTTGCCTTTCCTCTGACTGAAGTGAGCCGGCCACTCCTGTCGGATTCAGTCAAGACGTTGGAGCGACTGTTCAGCAGCTGTGATTTGATGCTGGGGTGCCAACACTGCATAAAATACCCAAACCAGAGAAGTGTATGCTGCAGTCTAGCTGTCAAAAAAGACAAAAAGAAATAGTTGCTCTCCAGTTCTCGATGCATGTCACTGGCTTTTGCCATTCCTTGTGTGAATCAGCAATATATTAAATGTCACGAATCAATTTTTATTGGGTGCGAATTATTGGGGGGTGGGGGGGGGGGGGGGTGGGGGTGTGAAGGTCATTTTCTCTCATACCAGATTTTTTCTCATCTAACGGTCTTAGTCCGATACTGCAGTGTCTGCATTCTAATTAGCTGGCCCGCGATCTTCTGTTTGTTAACGCATTTGGCACATGGCGTTATTCCTAGAATATGTTCAGAGAACTGAACAGTACAGAATGCACATAATGCATTCAAGTTCAAGTTCTGGTTTTTCATTAACCTTGATTTGAAATTAAAATTTGATACCATCTCGAAATTTCAGAATTGGAGAAGGAAAAACACACAAACAGTTTATAACTAGTAATTTGTGTTAGAATTTAACACAGGTATACTGTATATTACAGCGTGAGTTAAATTAGCTGTCTGCTGCTTTGGTTCGGCAAGTGTGTGCTGAACGTCAATAACCGTTGTAAACGAGAACGTCTCGTAGAATTCTTAGATACGATACTCTTTATTAAAGTACTTATGTGTCTATTTATAATGTTCGCACTCGTTTTTTTTTTTATAACTGTCTAATTCTATGACTTTTGATTTATACACACACACACACACATAGACACACACATATAAAAATAAAGTGGAAACATACGTGACCTAATTAATTATAATAAAGCAAAGAATATACACGCAATAATGATTAAACCCATATTCTGAATATTCAGATATCATTTGCCAAATATTTTCTGTAAGCAGTACTTACGTTATAGTCTTTTGTTCTTAGCGTAGCACAGCTCTCTTCTTTGTTGCGTATGTTGATGTCACACCCAGGTTCGTCTTTAGGTTTGCTACAGGAGGAGTCGATTGGAAGATTATAGACGAGAAGAAAGATGGTCGTGTCGTAGTGGTGATGATGATGATGTCTTGCATGCTGCATGCTTCTCACGTGACTCTGATGCTTGAAATATTAAATGTCTGGAAACAACTGTTCTTGTCTATACTGTTTTTATTGTGATACTTCAGCAATGTCACAAATAACATCAACGATATTCTGAAAGGCGTTGTGTTCTCTCTGTGGCTAAATACTGGTAGGTTTGCGTTGTGTTCTTCATCTCTAATTAGTTTGGTTCCAGTGTCTGAAACTGCCACCTGGCTTCTAGTGTTGTCTAATACTAACGGCTTGATCGTCGACTCTAACATCTCTATAGTTTCCTACCTAATGAATCTCTGTTAACCATGGATCCAGTTATCTTGTGTGTTGTATCTGTAGCTCGATGTCTTGTTTCATGTCTCCTCTCTAGTGTCTGTCTTCGAGGCTCCATGTGGCTGGCTCTTCTGCTTTTAATGCTGAGTTGGCATCTGTGACTGCTCTGTGAGGGTCCATGTTACTAGTCCCTCTTCTTCCTAAGTCGTGTAGACTGGAGGCTTTCTAGAGTTAAACTGACATCTCTACAAGTAAAGGCTGCTTTGAGGGTCCATATGACTGGTCCCTCCACGTTCTAAGTCTTGTTGACTGAAAGCTGCCTAAATGCATTGTTACTCATTATTTATACTTGGATGCTGGAATGCTAGGTATTTGTTTTCTTCTCACTTTTTCTGCTTCTAGAATATTCTGTTATACTTAACTTCTTGTTTCCTGTGTACGTTTTCATGTGGGATTTTCTAATTATATCTCGGTTGCATCAGATTTCATAATCCTATTCTGCTCAAATATAGTAGTTAAATTGACAGCTGACGTCATAGAACCTCCTAAAAACAAATGCTACCACGCTCTCTTTGAAAGGGCATGTCAACAATGTCGTCAAATACTATTTATAGATTTTTCATTTGCAAAAAATTTCCCTGTTAAAAACAAAGGATTGTTCTAGAAAAGAGAATGTCAAGGTTATCAAAACTGGTTGATCTCGGTACATTCCGGCTCTGCGCCATATACTAACTCCTAACAAACAAGCAATGACCTTTCCCTGTTACATTAGTTCAGTATATGAAGTAAATGAAGAACCCTTTCTTTGTCAGTGTGATCCACATCATACCAGCCGTCTTTGCTTCCCAGGACATTACCCAGTGCCCATTTTAGGTTGGGTCGAACTGGGATGCACAGTCAGTTTAAAAAAATAAACAATTCCCACTTGATGCAGATTCGAACTGATGACTCTCGGATCGGTAGGCGGATCGTCTAGCCCAGTGTTTCCCAAAGTCGGAAACTTTGACACAGTATGGAGATATAAAAACTCACATGAAGATGTGCGAAGCTCTTGAGATATAAAAACTCATATGAAGATGTGCGAAGCTCTTATAACAGAAGTATAAATTATCTGTCCAAACTGTTCCCTAAGTTCTGGCAGTCCTGAGATAATCTCTAAGAGGAACAGAGTCAGAGGAAAGGCCTCTTTCACTCTATGTACTCATAAATCCGTTCCTTGTTTTGCGATCGTCAAGTTCAACCAGCATCCCCGAAGAGGGAGCTTTTGGTTATAATTATGATAGGTTATTTGCTACATATAAAGTTGCTTTTAACATTGCTCGCTAGCTAGTAGCCCTAAAAATAACTCTTGCAGAGTTGATGCAATCAGAGGAGACAGACCCAAATAGTCCGTACTGGCAAGCTAGTGGACCACCCGGTTGCCGATATGACTCAGGAATCAGCAGCCCTATATTTTCTAGACACGTGTGTTTACATGAGTAAAAGGCCCGGCTCTCTAGCGTAGTTGGCTAAACCGGATTGCGCGGAGACCGGGTGACGAACTCCTTGTGGTCCGGGTTCAATCCCGGGGGTAGGCAGGAAAGCCACATTTTCTCCCAGATTTACGGTATTTGCAATGGAATCAAGGCAGAAAGGTTGCGAAATCCATAACACCGAGTCTAAGGGTTAACAACTCATGGCTTCTGGATACTGAAACAAACAAACAAACAACATGAGTGAAAGAAGCTACACAAAAGTTTGTGGCGTATCTACATTACACACTCAAATGGCAACTCGGGCACACGCTCTTTCGAGACGTGGAAACTTGCACCAACCTTGGAGCACACGCAGCAACCCCACTTTCAACGGTGCAGACTCCCAATATTCCATTATAACTAAATAAAAAGCTGGACTATACACAGATTTAGATTCGGCATTCAAAGCCATTAATGCTTTAAAAAAATCAGAATGTTGTTCACAAGAACAGGACTAGCCCAGCAGGGGATTCCAACTCACCGTGGTATACCTAGAACTTTCAACGCAGATGAGCTCACGAAGGCTACAGGAAACCTCTCAAGCAGTCCCATTTACGCTCGCGTGTGCGATCAGAAGGTCGTGAGCTTGCTTCCTGGCGGAGCCTGATTTTTTTTTTTCAAAAACCTTGACTCCCAGGTCGACCCAGCCTTGAGTGGGTACAGGCTGCAGTTCCAGTAAGTAAAGGCGGCCAGCGTCATGCTGACCACATCACCTATTTTGTGCCGATTGGTCTATAAAATTTATGTCTAGCCCTATTTGCCCTATACGCCTAAAGACGTGGAAAAGAGACCTTTACTTTACCTTACTTTGCTTATCAGCATGGCACATAATAATGTTATTTCCAAGGAGAGGAGTATTTTTCCATTGAACATCCGGCTGTGGCAAAAAACGTTTGAGAACCACTGGTCTAGTCGACACAACCCCGGCACCCCAGGCACAAAAAATAAACAATTCATTAATAATAAGGCAGTGTAAGATTGATAAACAAATAATGACGACGTTAATACATAAGACGTACACAACAACCCGTGTCACATGTTTGGCACACAGTCACTGCTTTTGTTTGTTTGTTTGTTTTAGTATTCAGAAGCTATGAGTTGTTAACCACTAGGCTCGGTATTATGGATATCGCAACCTTTCGGCTTTGTTTCCATTGTAAATACCGTAAATCTGGGATCAATGTGGTTTTTCTGCCTACCCCCGGGAGTGAACCTGGACCACAAGGAGTTCGTCACCCGGTCACCGCGCAGTCCGGTTTAGCCAACTACGCCAGAGAGCCGGGCAGTCACTGCTGTTACACATATTTACTTAATAGTTCGACTATCCTCCTGGCACATGGGACAAGTCCGCAAGCGCCTGGATCTCATCTTTTCCACGCCTTGATGCGTCTTGGGCATTTAGAGCTAGACACTTATAATTTATAGACCAATCGGCAATCGGTGGGTATGGTCAACATCACGCTGACCGCCTGTTCTTCCCAGGACATTACCTGGTACCCATTTATAAGTGTGGTTGGTGAAGCTGTGTTGCAAGGTCATTTTTTGAAAAAAAGTCCGGCTTCGTTTGGATGCAAACTACGACTTTCGCAGCCGCAAGCAAGCGCCAAGCGACGGCCTTCCCGGAAACCCCCTTTAGAATATTGATACATAATTTACTTAACTAGTGTGAGGTTAGTTGCGTATCCTTTACATGACGTTGCTGAATCAACCTCAACAGCCCCTGGCTGTTGTTTGGTTTTTCTAGGCAAATTTACGTCCAGTAGTTTGCCATTGCTTACTGTACGGTCGGCTTTCTTGATACCACTGTCGAAACCAACTCAAGGCGCATGGCCCGCAGCTGGGATCGAACCCTCTAGGGTGAGACAAGAACAAAAATTAGACAACTCAGCATATTCGTGAATATTTGCGTTTCTGGATAACACCCCCCCCCCCCCCCCCCAACCCCCACCACCAACGGTTAATTCTTTCAATATTGATTTATCAGCTTCAGTAATTTTCGGCACGGCGAAGCTAATACGTTGGCCCGC
The DNA here is from genome assembly GCA_905116865.2 of Candidula unifasciata. NCBI lineage: Eukaryota > Metazoa > Mollusca > Gastropoda > Stylommatophora > Geomitridae > Candidula > Candidula unifasciata. The sequence continues at coordinate 81,505 of CAJHNH020002212.1, read as the reverse complement.
AGCGTAATATATCCGCAATGGGTCAAGGATACTGACGATAGTTTCGTTGGGTAGAATTTCGGGTCACAACTGTTTTGCTTGCAGCCATTCATCTCTTACAAATCAATTTTCCTAGCATGTCCCCATTTACACTAGGAACAGCGGTTGTAGTAACGATTGCCGGCCCAGATAGAGCGTAACTGGGCTGTCATTGATGCTTGTAACCTTTTAAACGCGCTAGTCTAAGTTAGGCCGGCTCTGTGACTAAGTCAATGCGAACGCGTCGCTTCGTAATGCCGGGATGTCAGGTTCGATCCCAGCTGCGGGCAATGTGCCTTGCGTTGGTTTCGACAGTGGTATCAAGAAAGCCGAACGTCCAGAAAGCAATGGCAAACTACTGGATGTAAATTGTCTAGAGAAACCACACAACAGCCAGGGACTGTTAGGGTTGGTTCTGCAACGTCCTGTAAAGGATACGCAACTAACTTAAGTCTAAGCTAGAGGTGAGTCCCGTTGTGCTTTTTTATGTATATATTGCGCGTCGTGTAAAAGACCAGGTACACGGTGCGTTTCACTGTTGGCCTGAGCGGACAGCAAAATGGCGTATATTGTAATCTTCTCGGACTTGAAGTACGACGTGAATTTACTTCATTTGTCACCGCAAAATGTTAACAGTTCTGAAACAACGGGACGTAGGCTGATTCTGTAGGGTCAGTTCTAGATCTTCTGGGGTCGTTAAAAGCGGTCACATTGTGTAATATGGAGCAGACATCATCGCCGATGAGAGCGTTGTAGACAATTCAACCTGAACAACTGAAACAGATAGTCGCGCGTGTAAAGGGTAAGCAAGCACGAATGAACGACCAAATACGGTGTGCCTGGGCCTGGAATCGTTACCATTACCCGAACAGCAACTATTAGTTTTATATATATATATAGGTGTGTATGTGTGTTTGTGTATTACAATTATATTTTGTTTGACTCTAATGTCGCCATGGATTTATTACAAATGTAATAATGCGCCAGCCTACTTGTTGCTGATGTATGAAGACGGTAGAATTTGTATTCTCATATACGTTATTTAAAGACTAGTACATACTGTTTTGTCTGTGGCTTAGACGTTCTCTGCTGCTCAGAGGGTAGTTGGTTCAAATCCTCACAGTGCTGAATTTATTTTAAACCTTACTTAGCCACCCAAGTCGATCCAGCCTAAAATGGGTACCAGATGAAGTAATGTGAAGTAAAGACGGCAGGCAAGATGTTGACCACATCATCCACTGAGTCTTTAAAAATATGAGTCTAGTCTCGTAGGCCTGATACGTCACTGTTGTGTAAAGAGACTTTTACTTATATGTTGTGGGGGTAAGTGCGCTTGAGTGCCATGACAGTGGGTACGAGTTCAATAACCTGCAGAGCAGTGTTTTTTTTTTATGACCACTGTGGCTCATATTAGGTATTTCTTCTTGAGCCTAGGGCGGCGCATAGGGCAGAGGTCATGGCTCGCCATGTCTGGCAGTTCGTTGCCACCTTTTTTAGGTCTTGAATGTTCATTAGGCCCATGGTGGAGCCTTCCATGATGATGATTCTACCCAGGGTCTCACTTGGTCTTCCCTGTTTTCTTTCTCTTCCGGTGTCCATATGAGGGCTTGATGGGGAAGTATTGTCTTATCCATTCAGAGCGCATAGCCGATGTAGTTCCAGTGGCGCTTTCTTATAAAATTATATCATATACCCATACACAATAAGACTTGATAAGGGGGCCTTTACTCTTACTTTAGATCAGTGGTACTCAACCTGTGGGTAGGTACCCCTTTTTTGGAATGAACGACCCTTCAACAGGGTTCGCCAAAGATCATCGCAAAACATAAATTGATTAAACTTATGAAGTTGCAAAGAAAATAAAGGTATGGCTGGTGGTCACCACAACATTAAGAACTGTATTAAAGGGTCTCGGCATTAGGAAGGCTAAGAGCCACTGCTTTAGATATTTCTTTTTGTAACTCAGTAAAACGGCAGAAAGTGTGTTTCCTTTGAAGCTTAGAACACCATTGACAGATAAAACAAATTAGCAATGACGTACTGAAGGAATTAACTCTTTACTGAGAACTGCCTAGTCACATTTGAAGATCATCATCTATGTTTTTTTTTTACCCAACAATATAAGCAGCGAGCGTAGAGTTTCATTCCGATGGTACTAGTAACAGTCTAATTGTATGTCCGTCTCGCTTTTCCCCTGAGTGCTGAGCGTCGGACCATGTCCTAACTCCTAGAATTAGACCATCCGCAACGTTGCTTAAACGGCCTGACGTGCCCTCTGTCACGTAATGTAGGGAAATACTGAGCATGCATCAATAAACGTGGGTTGTCCACCCAAACCGATTTCTGGTGATTTGATCATCCAGCAATTGAAAAATAGCATCCTGGGTAAGTATCCAAATAGGGCAAAATCAAGATAAAGTTAGCTGGGTATCCTTTTACAGGAAGTTGCAGAACTAACCCCTGCATTTTTCTTTTTAGCTTTTAAGGTTTGTAAGGCAAATTTTACGTTCCGTAGTTTGCAATTGCCTACTGAACGGTCAGCTCTGGGTACCACTATCGAAACCAACGCAAGACATATCGTCCACAGCTGGGATCGAATTCGGCACCCCGGCATTACGAAGCGAGTTCGCAATGCCTAGGCCACAGACAAGTTACCTTGTTACAATTATGGCAACCGTGACATCGACGACACCTTGCGATATTTTCTTTTTCTTCTTCGTGTTTACCGGCTGTAAACTTCGGCAGAAAGTTCTAGTTATTTGTCCAATCCTGGACTGCAGTCCTGTTCCAGAAACCAAGTGTTGCGTGTGAATCCGTTTGACAGATCTGACTAATTTGTATGCAGCCTCTTGGTTCCTTGCCTTTCAGGCAGAAGCACTCCAACTATGAAGATAGCTCCAATTTAGTCGACTCTTACGACATGCTTTTGGGTAGGCAGTGGGTCTATTCTTGGCTCTGGACACAACGGAAAAAGGTAGGGGACGGGCCTCGGTGAGCTGGTCCGGGTGTCTAGTGGAAAAGAATTTCTCATCTCTTAAAGTCCATCGTGTCCGAATTGTCTGCCAGTGTCCCTCTGCCACCTGCTAACAAAGTCCAACTTGTGTCCGGTAAAACAATCGTAAGCTTGCCGCTAGGTCGTCCAGGTATGCAGACTGCTTTAATTATGCTACCGCAACGACTTCTTATCTCACAGTACTTTTTTTCAAATCACCAATTCGTCTTGTCCCTGTCCGAATAACATCCGGTAATACGTGCAGCAGGGAAAACCAACCCTGAGCTTCATGAACTCAGGTGGGCCCACTCTCTGAAAATGTCTAGGAGCTCGTGGGCCGAAACATTTGTCGACAAGAGGTTACTTCTACTGATGATTAGTAGACCCCTGCTGTACATACTCCCGTGTGGAGTTTCTTCTTATTGTTTTCCCTATAATACGGCCCCGGAACCACACTGGGAACCTTGCGATGTAACCTGTAGCACACAAGGCGAGTAAGGGTTTCGTTTTCTTCATCCCCGCTGCTACTTTGAGGTTGAACCATCATGAGGCCACATAAATCTGGTTCCGGATAGCAAGCCAGCAGAGCAATTCCTATATACCCTGTTAAGCATGCAAATACTGTATAATTCAGGCATCCGTGTTGACCACGACAGCCTAGTGCAGTGGCTCTCAAACTGTTTTCGCCGCGGCACCCTTGTCGTGCTAAAGAAATTCGCGGCATACCTACCCTTAAATCGGTTTCAGTATTTAGGAAAAGAAGGAAAAACAGTGCACATTTAATGTTCAGTTGTCTTTAGTGTGCTGAATGAAACTGGATCAATTTTTCATTATAACCTTTATGTATATGAGAAATTTTTTAAATTTTACCCTTAAATCACTTGTCCCATAAAGTTTGCTCCTGTGTCTGTTTTTTTTTTTTTTAAATATAAGCGTACGTTGATAATGCACTGAAACCTTGCCAATAGCATTGTTTTCTGAATACACCTGGATTTGGAACGTATACTGGCTTCCTCTGCGGTATTTCTGTTTCAAACTGCTACCTTCGCTGATCTCAAGCAGATTTGGAAAAATTCTTCATTATTTCCTCGGCACCACTGGCATACGCTCGCGGCACCCCAGTGTGTCGCTGCACCCAGTTTGAGAACCTCTGGCCTAGTGAATTGGTCGGCAAACGCATTAGTCAAAAGAGCAACAAATCAGCAGCAGGACTATTACAATTTTGTTGACAGCCAAATTTATTTTCAAGAACCCATCAAGAACCATGTTTTTCGGAGTAAAAACCGAATTGTGGCCGACTGGCCGAGCCTCACAGGTCGCTAAAGAGCCGTATACGGCTCGTGAGCCGCAATTTGTTCCCTACTGGACTAGTGCAGTTTGTAGTCCTGTGCTGGTAAGGATGAATCGGAAACAGTTGGCGCCCAACTATATTATATTTATTGCCAACCCGTGGCTTAGAGGTTAGTGAGTATGGCATATAATCTTGTCCTCGTCCTTGAATACTAGGGTTCGGTCCCCACGGCCAACAATTTAAGGAAGTGGACTGTTTGAGGAAATGGACTGTCTAAGGAAAAAGACAGTTTAAGGAAATGGACTGTTTGAGGAAACGGACAGTTTAGGGAAATGGACAGTTTACAGAAACGGACAGTTTGGGGACATGGACTGTTTAAAGAAATCGACTGTTTAAAGAAATTGACAGTTTAAGGGAAATGGACAGTTTGAGGAAATGGAGAGTTTAACATTATGAACACTGTGAACAAATGGACAGTTTAAGCAAATGGAGAGTTTGGGGGTGTGAAAAACGTTTCCTTGGTTTCCAATTATAGTAAGATAGCAGCGCTGTGGAGGAAGAGACTGGAGCTTCAGTACTTTATATCCCAAAAGACAGTGGTGGTACACTGTAGCCAACCTTTATTGTGGAAACAGCACAAGAACTTTTTTAGTATGACATTAGATTCATTAAATCATAACTATGTTAGTGGTTCTCCGTGACCAAGCTGTTTTTCTCACGTTTTGAAAGTCGTGGGTTCAGTTCAAGAGTACAAATTTTACGGAGATTCCGGGGGATCGACGCCGGAGCTAGGTAGGTCATTCTCTGTGTGACGATCACGGCAGGTAGTTAGCTGTTCTGCGCAAAGAGACTGCGCCATGTGGAATAAAACCCGGTGCAATGAAGTCTACTCTCTCACCTTTACCGTTACATTATATTCATCAAATCATTAACTAAGTTTATCGTTTACCCTTATGCAGGTATACCATGTTCATTTGAAGGACCCGATGCCTTTATACGTTATAACGTGCACGGCTCACTGGTCCGAGTGGCTGGACCAAACATCACTACAAAGAAAACTGTCACAGTGTTAAGAGATTTAGATTGTAAGAGAGACAACGAAAAGAAATCTCCCTCGGTAAGTGGTGTTGCTGCTGCTGTTGTATCCCTTTATGACTGACTGACTGACTGACTGACTGACTGACTTTCTACCCCACCAGGACATCACACAAGCGACAAACACCCGATGACACAAAGTGCCACCATGTGGATGAGGATCGCCGTGGAGAGGACCCAGAAACTGTGTTCAGGCAATTTGCCACATTTATGGCCTGCCTATATTGCGGCCCCTGGCAAAAGCCAGGGTGGGGGTTCAAATAACAAAAAATTGTGTCCTAAAAAGGACAAAACTGGATTATGTAGATAATACCCAATATCCCTTGATATTTTACATTCATTTTGAACAGATTCAATGTTAATAGTGTTTATGTACACTATAATTCTTCATATTTTTTGTTTGGTGGAAGGGGGGAAGTGGGAGTTGGGGGGGGGGGGAGGGTGAGGGGGGCAAACTTTCGAACTGAAAATATGACACTTCTTATGCGTGCTATGTTCAATTCAAACAAACAAACGGAAAAGAAAAAAAAAGAAAAAAAAAAAAAAGAAAACATCATTAACAACTGAATGAATCAAGTACCACCTGTCAATGAAGTTTGCAGGAACTCTGTACTTCCCCTTTCACATTTTCTCAAACTACTGTTCATCCATCTCGTAATATTCCATTTGTAATCGCTATGCTGCTTTCTATCTCATATTCTTCTGTTCCTTTCAGTGTGAATTTTATAAGAGTGTTATGCATTTTACAGTAGCCGAGATACGTCACTTGTATCTTGCTCCTATGTCCATGAACAATCTTGTTATCCCATGTTCCCTTAGAACGTTGGTTCTAAACTTTCCTAATACTGCGACCCTTTAATAACATTCCTCATGTTGTGGTGACCCCCAACCAAAAAATTACTTTTGTTGCTACTTCGTAGCTTCAGTGAATATGCATTTTCTGAAATCCTAAGGTACCCCCTGTTAAAGGGTTGTTTGGCCCAAAAGAGGTCACGACCCACAGGTTGAGAACCGCTGACTTAAAATCTCTGCTTTTGATTGGTTCAGCTCCCCTGAAGTATGACCTATTCTATTCCATACCAAATCTCTAGGGCATCAGTTTAGCTTTTTGATTGCTTGTGTATTGTCAAAATTTCAGTGCGCAGCTTTACAGATAAAACATTGAACAGTCAGATTTGATTGATTTGATTTGATTCAAAAACTGACATCACAGCACTCGGGGCATTCCCATAAGCACTCCGTCCCCATCTTCAGCAGCCAGCGAAGAGTTCCGATACTAATGGTGCCAGTAGCATTCTGATTAAACGTCCGTCTTGCCTTTCCTCTGAGCCTTGAGCATCTGCCAGCACCTCTCGCCACTTCCCGCTGCATCAATCTCACCAGACTGAGGTGATCCATCTGCTCCTGCAAACTGTACATGCTCTCCCACAAGGCACTAACCATGTCTGCCTTATCATGTATCAGTATTCCACCAAGTTGTGCAGAGCCAGCCAGTCTGTCCGCCTGGTAATTTCCCAACACACTAGCGTAACCCGGTGAAAAAATCCAGACAATACTCCTCACCCGTGTGAACAGTCAGATTATAGGATGCACTTATGAGGAAAATGGAATCCAGATAAAGACAGCCATTTGAAATCAGTGGGAGGATTTCCAGTCTAGAACATATTTCAGAAGACCCAATAACTTTTTCACACAAAAGAAACAGACCATTGTATGTAGACTGTGCTTTGGATATAACAAACTCTGTGGCCATATGCACAAGCACTTCAATAGTGAAGACTCAGAACTGAGCCTATGTGGATAAGCATACTAAAATACTGAACATCTGTTACATACTAGCCATCTACATGCAGTAGAATGATTTCAGTCTGACCTGTTCGTATTCTGGTGCAGGTGGGAACCAAGTGGTATGGGTCAGTGGAGGACAAACGTTTAACCACAATCTTCATAGAGGCCTTTGCTGCATTGGCCACATAATGAGAAGAGAGACATTGGAGAACATTGTGACAACTGGAAAGATCAGTGGAAAAAGGGGTATAAGCAGAACAAGAAAGATGATGCTGGAGGGTCTGAAACGATGGCATAGGGATATCAAGAGAGCTGTTCCAAGCAACCAGGGATCGTGATCTGTGGAGATGCATGAGCGCCTATGCCAGTTGACAGGATCATGATGATTCAGATGGGATATTGCCATATTAAGTCTTGTCTTGATCTCTTTGGTACAGCTGCCATCCTTACATATGTGAGAGCCAAGATGTTTAAAGGTTTCAACTTCTTCTATTTTTTTTTTTTCTCTTTTATCTGTAAGTTGGTAGGTACTTGATTATTTTGACTTTTTACCAGAATCTTGCTGTTCTCTGCATTAATTTTCTTGCCATATTTATCACAGACTGTCTTTAATTGTGTAGCAAGTTCTTGGAGCTCTGTTTCAAAACAGCCATGAGATCAGTGTCGTCTGCACAATGTAAATTACATAGCTGTCTTCTGCCAACAGTATAGTAATTATAAACCTGATAGAAAGCCTTATGGAATGTGAGTACTCCCCACTGTCTACTTTCAGCCCAGACACATGCTAGAGGACCATGCTGAGCGCACATTCAGTACCACATGCTGCCGCCCATCTCGGGTCTCCTGTTCACTTTGTGTGATGAAGCGCTCGTATGTGCCAGGAGAAGTTATCCATGCCGACGTTCAGATTCATAATATGACAATGAGAAAGTCAGGTCCTTGTAGGCTGCAGCTGAAACAGGTGAGCTAATGAATCCACAATATGGTAATGTTTCTCTTGTTCATCCAACGCAAAAACCTTTTCAGTGTTTACCTGATGTACTGCAAGTCATTACAATTGTCAAGGAGAAGCTGGCAGTATTGGTTAGATTACTAGGCTATCATGAGGGAGACTCAAGGTCAATCCTCGGAAAGGACTGGAGATGTTTTCTATCAGGGAAGAAATAAAAACCCAAACCTACACAGTTCGTCATAACTGTACTCGCAATGTAATCCAAAGTCTCATGCTCATGACACCTCTGACCAATACTGTGCTAAAAGTGATGTCAGGAATAAGCTGTTTTGCCATGGATAAATAAATTAAAGTAAATGTAGACTAGCTCAGATCAAGGTAGCAGTTTACAAAGTGAAGAATTCTGAATGCAGTCTTTTTTTTGGTCAACTGAGAAAAAAAAAAAAAAGAATTCTCAAGAGCAAATAAATCATCCTGATATATAGAAGTAAATCATGGTCTGTTGGACGATTTGTGAAAAATTATTTGGAAGCTGCGGAGATGTGAGTTTGTAGGCAAATGATGAGAGTACTGTGGACAGATAAAAAAAAGAGTAATGAAGATGTCTTGAAAGAGAACTGAAGAGAACTGATTGCCCACATCAGAAGGAGGCAGTTTACACTATTTGGGCTTGTTGTGAGCAGTAGAAAACTGGAATACATCGTGACGGCTGGAACGTTAGAGGGGAAAAGAGGCAGGGGGAGATAAAGAGAGAGAATTCTGGCCACTTTGGCATCATTGCATGGAAGACCATCTGTTTCAGAAATGAAAGAAGGTTTATGAGACAGAAGGTTGTGGATGGAGACTGCCACTGCCACACACTATGGACTATCAGAAGAAGAGAAAGACCTTGCTTGTTTGCCATTGCTATTATATTGTGTACCTTCATTTGTCGGTTACCATGCTTAAAATGGGTACTAGTAAGTTTTCTGGGAAATAAAATAGTCAACATGGTATTAACCACATCACGCATGAAGTCCCAGTTGGTACATATAATATGCTGCAAACACGATAAACAAGTTTTCACCAACACATGTTATTTTTTTGGGGTCACGATACCAAACATTATAAATACGTCTTCTTCTTCTTCTTCCTCTTCTCTGGTCCTGTTCTGCATTTCAGCATCAGGTTTTAAAGAGGCATTGAATGCAAGCCATGGTGTTTGCTGCAAATTTGTGGTGCACTATCTGGTGGTAATCTTCACACATGATCAGATCATTTGAACTGTTGTCTATTGATTTAGTTTAGTATAGGTTCCGTTTCGATTCTTTCCTGACATCATCATTTATGATTCTCTCTCATCTTGTAACGTTTAAAACTCGTAATAGACATTTCATTTATGTTGTTTTGATTTTTTCTTTTTTTTAGAAATACAGTAATGTGTATTATGGTACATGCTCGTCGAGTTATTCTTCTTCTATTTTTGTCATAATGCTGTTGTAGCCCAGTGTCATGGGTTTTTTATATTTGTATCGCACATATGAAGTGGCTTGCATGATTGATTTCGTCATATTTTTACAGAATCTAGCTAAATTGTCTATCCATTTATTTCTTCGTCTTCCTCCCACCATCAGACTAAATGATTTACATTTGAAGGTCCAACATAAATAACATTATGATTTGATTCGTGTAGAACTGACCACTTCTTTCTCAGTCACACTGCTTATTGTTTTAATACAATTTTTAAGCTGAGATTCATGCTATTTTCTTAGGTTTGTAATGGTATGCATTTGACATATTCAATATTTGTTTACAACTGTGTTGCAAGTTGGAAGGTTTATAAGGTTACATTTAGCCTTGAGGATAATGCCCTGCTCTCAAACTCACAGTTAATGGACAAAAAATATATGATGTAAACAAACCTCACATGTCTTGGCAGTACTCTATCTCATGATGTTACTATCGATGATGAGATCAAAGAGACAATCTCAAAAGTAAGCAGCACCTCTAGAAGACTAATCAAAAGCCTGGAATGGATACTGCATTTCTTGCAGACTAAGTTAAAAGGGTGTAGAGGAAGTGTACTGTCTATTACCGCTCAACACACACAAAATCTATGTGGTGTACCAGGGCGATGGAAAGAAACTGAATAATTTTAATACAAGTCTGGGAAAATGTTGAAATTTAATTGGCAAGTAAGTCTTCTTTTTCTTCTTCTCCACATTCACCAGCTATAAACTCAATGGGAAGTTTTGATTGTTCATTCACTTTTGGACTTGAATCTTGCTCCAGAACTTGTGTGCACACCTGTTTTAAAGATCTGTCTTTTTTGTATGCAGATTGTTAGTCCCTTTCCTGTGAGGCAGACACATTCCAACTTCGAAGAAATCCCCTAATTAGTCGACTCTTACGACATGCTTGTTAGGGCGGCAGTGGGTCTTTTATTTTTTTTCCCCTAATGGGAGCCCCAAAACCCACACAAGGAGTTGAGTAAGGGAAATGTAAACGACCATTTTCACATCCTATGTTATATTGGGTATATAGTTCTAGGACTTATATTTTTTAAAGACCAATAAGCACTTGATGGTCAGTGTGGTCAGTATAAGGTAGGCCTCCTTTACTTCTTAGGATATGACCCTTTTCTAATTATAGCCAAAGTCAGTTCCCAAAAACAATCCATGACGTCGACACAGATTTTAACTTTAGACCTACGGGCTGGCAGAGGAAGGTTCTAACATTTACCCTCCAATTTCAGTTGGTAACATGATAAGCACAGCGATTCTCAAAAAAAAAAAAAAAAAGGACAGACCTGCCAAGTATCAACACGATACTGAAGAAAAAGTATTAATTGCGCATTCTGAGATGATCAATTTTCAGCATGCCTTTATCTAAAACCACCTCCCCCCCCCCCCCCCCCCACCACCACAACCACCACCAGCCCCATATCTTATTTTTCAAATTATTCACTTCTGTGTAATTTACACTTTATCTTTTTTCCCCATTTTTTTGTTAACATTTGGTTTCACAATATCTTTTCCTGTTCTTTTTCCACCTATTTTTGCCATATTTTTGCATGTAACTTGCTGGTTTATGATACCTATTGTTTTATTCATTGATAAAGGCTTGCCCCAACGTTCAATTGTATTTGTCTAAGTTATCTCCTTTCCCTGCTTTGATCTTCCTAGTAATAGTTTATATGTTCTTAAGTCACTTCTTCAAGACATGGCAGATTGGTTGGGCTGGTCATTTAGCCCCACTGTCAGAATGGCCATTCCAAAAAAGAACATATTAAGGTGAACTGCTGCATGAAAAAAAACCCATTCAAGAACACTGCTGAGATTGTTCCTAAATCTTCTGGCATCAAGACAGACATATGGAAACCTGCTTGGGAACTAACATCAGTCTGCAGTAATGGTCCAAAATGTTAAGACCACCTAGTAAAAAACTTTAATTTTCAAACTATTATAGAATATCTCATCAGCTGCTGTTTTCGGCAGAATGATTGCTGCAGTCATTGCCTTTAGTGGGCCCAACATAGCTGTGGATGCAATACTCTGGCTAAAGCCGAAGAAATGAAAACAATTCTCTAGACTTTAATTTTAACAAGAAAATGTGATCTGAGATTGCATTGGAAGTTGATGATTATATAAGGTTTTTATTGTCTGTATTCCATTCTACTATCTTGAGTATATCATGCTACACAGTTACTGCTCATACATTGATCAAATCTTTCAATGCTACTGCTCATAGCTGGTGACATATGGAGACAGCTATTGTCGACCCATCCTACTGGAGGAGCTAGAGTTCAATGAGAACATCAGGCCTGGACAGAGGCGACAGTGGAAGAGCTTGTGTCTGCCAGTTCCTCCAACCTGCCCATCTAGACTCAGCAAATGTCGAGTTATAGACGTCAGATACTGTGTAGCGGTGAGGTTCTTTGTATTCCCAAATTTTAGTTTGTGTCCAGCCTCATAAATCTGATGTGACACTTACTTTAATATTGTCCATGTACGTTGTTATGTTGGTTAAGGCTTTCTAGCTGCAATGTTCAGAAAAAGTACTTGTAAAGAAACTTCAGAAGTTAATTAAGTGCCTATAGTTATATACATACACACATGTACACAGGCGCTCACACACATATAAATGTTAATTACATATTTTATACATTTAAGACTAACTAATAAAGTTCTAGTAGGGATATTACTGTTTAGTTTCATATTTTACTTTGAAACAATGTCTACATCTGAAAGATTAAAGTAAAGGGAGATTAAAAACGTATCAAACTTATCAATCCTATATTATATTTAGCTATTTACCTTTACAGATTGAGTGCCAATATTCTGATGCTGTCATTTATGCCGCAGTGCCTATAACAATAGTTACTGTTCCTGAAAGAGGCATTATTCCTGTACGGTGGTCATACCAAGGTAAGCTTGAGTCAGTAAATCATCAGACACAATTGCTATTTTATATTTGTATGTATATGTGTGTGTGTGTGTCTGCGTGCGTGTGTGTGTGTGTCTGCGTGCGTGTGTCTGTGTCTACGTGTGTGTGTGAGCACACGTGTGAGTGTGTGTGTGTGTGTGCACCTGCGCATGTGTGTGTGAGCTCTCACGCATGTGGGCGTTGGTGGGCGGGCATGCACGCTTGTGCTTGTGTTAATCATAGTTGTGGCTTACAGTCTATTAGCATTGAAATAACCTCTTTCTTAGCCATACTGGATAAATATAACTAATCTTGTACCTATATTCCAAAGCGGGGGGGGGGGGGGGGAGGGGGGGGGGGCAAGTACACAGCCTTGATTTACTCCTTCAGTGATAGAAAAATTCCCTGTGGATACACCATCAAAACTGCTTCTTGACTATCACATCGAATTTCACTGTTCTACGGGATCTTGGGGAGGTCAGTTAAAATAATATACAGTCATTGATTTTGTTCATTGAGTTTTTCTTTTAACTGCTGTAATGAGAATATCTCATCTGTGGTTGATCTGTTTCTGCAACAGTTGCATGTTGACCTGGTCTCCCAAGACATGGAATCTTTACAGAATGATTCTGGGAAGAAATTAAAGGAAGGGCAGTGGCCTCATAAAAATACAGCTTAGCTGTAAACTTTGATAATATGATACTTATTAAATACATCTTGGATGTTACACAATGTCATATTTACAATAAATAGCTGCTGTTTTTAAAAAATTATTTAATATAATATTATCAGATTGCTACTTTTTTTAATCCACAGTATGTTCCACAGACTTTGGGGAAGAGGATTACAACAGATCTACAATAGAGGATAGTTTTCGACCTAAATATAAATTCTACGAGGAGTTGCGTGATATCAGAAAAGATAAATACTTTGTCCTGAAATTACGACAGAGTCCTGGCGTCAGACGACGAATTATGGTAAATGAAGGGGAGAGCAGAGCTGACTCAGAAACTGCTAATGAATCAAAAGCATGAGAAATTACTCGACGAAAATTTATTTTAACATCTTTCATACAGAAAAATAAAGACAATGTTCTTATTTAGGAGCAGCAATTCAGAGTAAAAATCAAAGCATTAATTTGTATAAATGTGCTGATTTCAGTTTTACAATTGGTTTTTAAAAGAGGCTGATATTTAATCCATTTCCAAAATTATATCTGTAGCTAAGCATTTTGAAAAAAATTTATGATTTACATAAAACTTGAAATAATGTCTGTCCCCATTTGAGAGCAATTTTTAATTGTTCTGAAGCCCCACCCTGGCTGTTGCTGGGAGCCCTAATATAACCCAACATATAGGTTGAATGGGGTTTCTGGGACCTGTCTGCAGGTGATCTTTGTCCAAATAGTGTCACTTTGTGCACCAGGTGTTTATCCCTCGGTGTGATGTCCTGGTTGGGTTTAACGTCAGTCAGACAGACATAAGACTCTTTTGGTTAACAGCCATAATTTAATCTAACCCGTTTCGTTTTTGAAATATTGTGATTGAAAGCAGATAATGTTGAAACCAAAAATAGTTACAATAATACCATTGTGAGAGAGAAGGAACTAAATTTAGTCACCATTGTCGTTTGTTTTCCTCTGCTAGCTACTATCTGAAGGCTTCATCACCTCTGAGATTTCAAGAATTTCATACTAGAATGGCAAATTCTCTTTTTTTTTTTTCCATTCTCCCTGCCTGTGGTTTTCGGATGAGAAGGCCCCACAGGCTGCTATGAAGTCTCTGGTGTGATGCATGACTTCCATACTTGGTTCCCACTGGAATGCCATCCAGCCAAACCTAGGATCTCTCTACCACAGGAAGAGAGCATGTCTGCAGCACATGTACAGTATTCCGTGGTGTTTGTCGACAAGACTAAGTTTTGAATCTCCAATCTTGAACCTGCTGTACACATGGCTTAAGAGTCTGTTGTACCAAGGGGGCAATATAAATATTATAACCTGTTTGTTTTGTGTGTGGAGGTTGACTGGGTCTTCAGAATTGTGTCCTGAATGGGAAGTGTTCCAGTGGCTGCCTTGATCTGAGTTTTAATCCACCATTTTCACTTTTAGTTACTGGCATTACAGGCAGGAATTGTGTGGTGTCATAGTATTCAGGTTCAGCTGTGACACCTTTCTTGTCTATTTGTGCTTTTTTGGCCCAGAACCTCAGACTTTAGCATGCTTTTCTGTTTGGATTAGCTTCCTTTAGATAGATTGCTACCTCTAGTTGATGAGCCCCATCTGCCCAGCAAACTAACAGGTCTAGTCACAGACAACCTTTTCAACCCCCACAGAAGGTCACCTGTAATATCTACACCAAACAACCTTATGACGTCTGCAGACCTGACAGGATACGGAGTTCACTAAACTTTGCAGAGATGACTAAATTTGTTTCGAAAGAAACAGAAGTATTTCCATGCTAAGCAGCTTCGATAAAATGCATTTCTATCTATCTGTTTGTCACTGTGTGTGTCTGTTTGTTCTTTTGCATGTGGTGTGTATGTATGTGTGTATGGATGTGCTCACAAGTGCATGAGTGTATCATATGGTGCTTATTGTACATGTATATACATGTATGCTGACTATGAATGTTTTACGCTTATGTTTGGACTTGTCTGAAGTGTGTTTATATTTTGCCTATTATTATAATTTGCTCTGTATACATGATGTTGAGTGTACTTGACGACTATATCTTGTGCATATCTTGACTAAAATTGTAAAAATTGCTTTTCAATTATGGAAATGTTTTTTAAACAGCATCCATCATATGTATTTTTGTAATTAATAACAGCATTTTGTCACTGTACATTTCTCTGTATAATTTGTTCATTACATTCACAAGAATAACGTCAATGATGAAATTGGGAATTAAAGTAATGTAAAGGGCCCTGTTAACACTGAGGCACACCAGGAGTATGTTCCCCGTCCATACTTTTATTGATCACTCGGCATTTGGAAGGTGATAAGGTCAACTCATTCAGTCATCTTTATGCCACATGAACAATTTGTAAAATTGATTTTAAGGTATGTTGACCTGTGTATGTTAGCTATTTTATCACAAATCAAGAGTTAATTTAACATGTCCAAACCCAACCATTGACATGAAGGTATTGGGTTTGAAACTATGTTGAGTCAGATATTTTGTTCTCAGAACTGACCCATATTGCATACCGGGTGCAGACTGACAAGCATCCCTTTACAGATCCTGGGTGATTGGTGTCCTTTTGATATTTTCTCCAGGTCATGCCTGTAAGTTGGGAAATGAACAGGCAGATAGACTTGCTGGTTCTGTACCATTTCATGGTAAATTGATTCATGACAAGCTAAACATTGTAGGGGTCCTTTGGGAGTGAGTGAACAGTGCAGAGGCGAAAAAAAAATTTCAATGTTTGAGGAGAATGGTGCTGTAAGGAGGTGTCATGGAATCTGGCTGAGGCTCAACACTCAAGGGAAAGGTTACACAGTGATTCAGTCAGACTGTTACTGGTACCATCGGAATTGGAACTCTGCTGAAGATGGGGATGGAGCACTTATGTTAATTTTACGAGTGCTGTGATGTCAGTTCTCAATCCAACATTCAGCATTCTCAAATTTGACATTGACTTCCACGCCAGCCCAGCCTAAAATGGGTAGCAAGTAACATCCTGGGAAGTAAAGGTGACTGGTTTGATGTTAACCACATCACCAATCTCATGCTCACTGGTCTTTGAAAATATGGATACCAACATACGATTGATGCATCAATGGATTACAGGGATTCTTAACCTATTAACTAAAGTACACAATGTCTGGGTCTGTCAGGGTTCCACTAGCTCTGTAGGGTAAAAAAAGCTTAAGTAACAATTGGGACATAATTGGTGAACATACTGACTGGAGGAATCATTCAGTCAGTGAGGTGGCATCTCCACAATTAAGATTAGCTGAACTGGATCTCCAGTATGCACTGTCTCTTGACTTGGTTGTAAACTCTCTCAGACAGCTGTTCATCCATCTCTCAATATTGTCTTTTCACATGTATTGTTGTCTACCTCTTTCTCACTGGGTAAACAGTTATAAATTATGGAAAGCATATTATTAAGAAGTAACAGGTAAATATACGGCAGATTGTTTGTTACAGAAAAAGTTACAAAAGATCTTCTCAATGCGAATTTGAACCTATGACCAGAAAGCTAGCCTTTGTGTTACTGAGGCACTGTCACATATCACTCCTGTCACGTGCCTGATTTAAGGATTTCTCCTTAAGAACCAAAAGCACTCTGAAATAATTATGTTGAGTCGTTGGCTTGTATTGGTCTAAGGGATGCCCCGTGGCCATTATACGCTCAACTTATTTCAGGAGTAGGGCAACTCAAGTTTTGGCACTACAAAATATATAATATTCCTAAGCACACTTGGCTGGACACCCCCACTACTATAAAAAGATAGCCCCCAGGTTATGATAGTCTACTATGTTAGAATGGTGAAACAGGGACACCTAAGTCAGCCATGAAAATGAATGTATGTAATAAGTACAATATATATACATGTATTAGTGAATAGATTCTCAAGAATGTTCATTGACTGAAACTAGGGATCAGTGATACAATCCAGATATTGAAGCAGCCAGATCTTGGGCCAGGCGAGTACATGAGTTCATCCTAGGAATCTCAAGGAGCTGTGGGAAGAGAGCATGATAATGAATAAGTGATCACTTAGCCTAGTTCGTAGGTCAATGCTCCCCTCAGTCCATGGTGATTCGACTGTAGTTGACTCAGATATCTATGTCTCTAGTTGATCTGGTACCAGTTGATTACCTCACCATCGAGGACACAGGAACGGCATAGGTACTCAACAAGTCTCTCTCACAGGTCAGGTCACAAAACTGCCTCAGAGCCCAACCAAGCTCTTGAAGACTGGTTCTCTAGATTGATGACACAGATGTCTGCAAATGTCTACTCGTCCTGGAGTTCACAAACACGCTCTTGCCATGTTGAGGTAGTGGCAAAAAAGGCTTGGTTATGCTTGGTGCATAGAATGGTATAGGTTGGTGGTTGTTGGCTGGACTGTGATTCGTCTACCTAATCTCTAAAGAGGTATCATCCCAAGCTTAGGAAATCTTTCAATATAGAAATGGAACTTAGAATGTGCCAAATTTCTACTTTGACGGTATACACGTCTTGACACTTTGGGATCAGGCGGCAGAATGATTTTTCAAAATCAAACTAGCGTCTCTAAGAAAGAAGTTTCCTGGTATTCATGCCTAAGGAGTAAACCGGCTTACAGGAATTTCTAAATAAAATACCAGAATTCGCCAACCTATAGTTGCAAGTTTGAAAATGAAGATTTATCAAAGCAACTAGAAGGTCTAGAAATGAATATTCTGCCAGATAAAGGTATAGATCAATATAAGGGACTATATACCCATCTGGACGGGTTTAAGTTTGAAATTTTACTGTCCGCGTAGGGGACTTCAGAATCCCGACTCGTCCATGGTGTAGGGTGGCTGCTCACCTCACGACAGGCACCCAGGATAAGACCCCAAATAATAGTCCCAAATTATATAGGTGAAAAACCCACCCTTAGAGAGCCTCAAAGACATGTAAAGTTATGATGGATTTATTTCCGGCAAATATGACAGGCAGATCAGCAGCTCTGACACAGATTAGTAATAACTGTATACCAACTGCTGAACTAGCAGCTGTAGATATTTAGGATTGGGGTTAAGCCCTAACCTTAGTAAATCGTAGCTACCCCTTCCCCCTCCTATGAATGGAGCACTATAACAACCACACCTGCCCTATGTAACCTGCATTCTTGTTTGGGGGAGGACTACAATAAAACCTCAGCTAACCAGTGACCCAGCTATGAAAGTTTTGTCTAACAAAGATGTGTTTCATAGTTTTTCAGCCTCGGCTATGGATTTGCATTCTGTCTATGAATAATTTAGTGGATGCGCACGATAACATAACACTGCCACCTTGAAGCTGAATTTCTGTAAATATCTGTGGGAGATCATGTGTCTGCAAATGAAGATTTAGAATAAGGAATATGATTTTGGAACGAGTATTATTCATTAGCTGAAGTTGAGCTGCATTATGCTAGTGACTACTTTAATGAATTTGAAAGCAATTAGAAAGAAAAAAAATCTATTATGAGTTACATAATTAAGAGCACAAACAATATACTGAACAGTTTTTTTTTAAATTTTAACGTGTTAATAGTAAAATATATATATATATATACTCAGTATTATCCTGTTTTTGCTAGGACAGTACTGTTTTTTTCAAAAGGCCCAGAGAGTTGTGTCAGTACTCCCCATTCTCTTCTCTAAAAAAAAAAAAAGACAATTTTTTTCTTTAAGTATCTATGTGATGGTCTGGCCTACCTAAAAAAAAAAAAAAAAAAGACTATATTGTCCTGGTGAAAACAGGACATTATGGTCACCCTGGACTACAGACACATACATTGCATAATTATTAGTGGAAAATTATTGTCTATTTTTCTAATAAGTTCTGTGATTTTGGAATGCCAAAACAACCAGTACATTTTACAAAAATGTGTCTGATTATGTCAGTCAGTGTTGCTTGATTGCTTCATTAGGCTTTTAAAATACTAAAAAACAAAACAAACAATTATAGTAATAGTAATAATGCTGGTGATGTTAAAAGTAATGGTAATATAAAAATTTTCATAACCGAAGATTATACAAAATAATTTTGTCTTGTATAAAATATATTTCTAGAGGGGTTTTCCTATCGTTATCACTCTAATGAATATTGTGGTGAATGTCTGAGAATGCAAACTGCACCCATAATTGCAGCAGGTGTTTAAAATATACATATATGTGTAAAAATATATGTATATTTATATAATAATTTGAACAAACATTTACTTTATATATCACAATAGCATTGTGTCTAATTTACAAATGTTTCTTCTATTTCTCACACAAAATAATAAAGCAAAATTTAACGTTAACAACATGCACTACTGTTTGGTATATGCTTACTGATATATATATATATATATATATATATATATATATATATATATATATATATATATATATATATATATATATATATATATATATATATATATATACGACACACCTCCATGCCATGCAACAAGACTGTCAAGAATCTTCTTTTGTTGTCTTCCTCTATCCCACTTTCCACACATCTTTCCACAACATGTTCTTTTTTCCCTCTTCTCATAACATGGCCGAAAAACCTCTTGGTTGCTCTTTTTTGGCTGTCCAAGGTATTCTAAGCATTTTTCTATAAAACCACATCTCTGAGGCCTCAAGAAATTGTTTGGCCTGCCAACCGATTGTCCAGGATTCACAGCCATATGTTAAAACTGGATGTATGTAGTAAGGAAGAATTCTTTTTCTAACTCTCAATGACAAGGATATATTGCACAAGATGTTCTTTATTTTATAAAATGCAGTTTTTGCCTGTCCAATTCTTTTTATCTCAGTTATGCATTTTCCATCAGATGTTATCCATTTCTATACTTGTCCCAAATTAACACCATCAACTTTTAATATACATTTAAGAATAATTTGTTTCTTTGATACCACCAATACTTCTGTCTTCCCAGTATTCAAACTGAGACCCATTCTTCCACTTTCTAACACCACAATGTTTATCATTTCCTGTAGTTCTTTCTAACTTGATGCTATTAGGACTGTCATCAGCATAACATAATTTTTTTTATATTTTGCCCACCAACCACAATTCCGGGCATATCAGTTAAAGATCTCATTATATATTCACTATATATATTAATTATATATTGAAAATAAATCAGGTGCCAGTCCACATCCTTGTCGTACGCACCTCTTTATGCTTTGAAATGTACCTAAACAGTTGTTAATTCTTATAGCTGCTGTTTGCTGCCAACACATATTCTTTATTATTCGTAGATTTTTTTCCATCAATATTTAATTTTTCTAACAGTTTGATTACTTCTTCATGCTTCACACAGTCAAATGCTTTTGTATAGTCTATAAAGCATATGTACAAATCAGTCTTTACTTCTATAGCTCTTTCTGACAATATCCTTAGGATGCATATGGCATTTTTTGTACCTTTTCCTTCTACAAATTCACATTGTTCATCACTGATTTCTGGTTTAATTTTGTTTCTTATTCTTCTCATAATTATTCTCAGTAAAATCTTAGTCATGTGACTCATAAGACTTACTGGTCTTCACATTTTAAAGTGCCTGGTTTCTTTGACAGAGCTATAAATATGGATTTTAAAAAGGTCATTTAGAATATACCCACTATTATAAATATCATTTACAAGTTTAGTTATTATTTCAATTCCAAAATCACCCAGTGCTTCGATTTCTTCCAGTGAGATGTTGTCTGGCCCGGGTGCTTTTCCTTTCTTCATATGATGTATTGCATCCTCAACTTCTGCAGTCATTATTGGTGGACCATCATTGTTGGCCTGCAGTTCTACATCTGGTCTATTATCATCATACAAATCCCCTATATACTCTGTCGATCTGTTAATTATATTACCATGTCCCATTAATAAGTCACCATCTTTTGATTTCAAACATCCAGTGCTGTTATGTGTCATCTTTCCTGTTAAAATATTTATCTGTTGGTACATGGAATGTGAGTCTTTCCTGTGATTTTCCCCAATCTCTGTACACATTTGTTTCAGCCAGGCTTCTTTAGCCACTTTGCATTTGTTCACTATTTCTTTTTGTATTCTATTCTAGAGTATTCGTCTTTATCATTCTTTTTCTTTCTTCTTTAATCCATCAACTGCAGAATTTCAGTAGACATCCATTTCTTTTGTGCAACTTTTTGGGTTGGTGATATTGTCTCTTTTGATGTCTGCTGAATTGACTCACGCAACATATCCCACTGCTCATCAATAGTCTGTATAATTTCCAGTGCATTATACTGGTTTTGTACAATGACATTGTACTGTTCCTTAATTTCTTTATCCGTTCTAAGAATTCCTAAATTTAACTTGATATTCTGTGGTGTTTTTCTAATGTTCTTTATTTTTATTCTAATTTTTCCAGCACATGCTATTAATCTGTCACCTCTCACATTCTTTTCTCCTAGGCCATAGCCACCCCGTTATTCCATACAATTTTTCAATTCCTGTCATTGTGTTGAAATCTCCAAGTACCATTGTTACTTCACAATTTTTGCATTGATCAACAGCCATGTCTAACTCATCATAAAATGGGTCAATATCTTCCTCTGAACTATCTGCTGTTGGGGCATAAATCTGTACTAAGCTGATGTCAAACGGTCTGCTGTGAAGTTTTACTAATAGTACTCTATCTGATATTGTCCAAAATCCTTTCACAGTTTTTGAGTCCGTTGGATCCAAAATAATACCAACTCCCTTACTATATTCCTTTCCACCTGAGTAAATAATTTTGTGCTGATCTGAATACTTTTTCCCTGTTACTGGCCATCGCATTTCACTAATTCCTAATATGTTGATGTTCATTCTCTTCATTTCCATCTTGATGTTATCCAGCTTTCCGTTTTGTTCTAGTGTTCTGACATTCCATGTACCAATGTTCAGGATTTTCTACCATTTACTTTTTCTACAGTAGCAGGATGACGGTCTGGGATCACCGATAGATCATGATGCTCCCTACCGACCGAGGTGATTCCACTGAAATCCCCATTTAAGTCGTTATCTGAATTCGTAATATTTTGAGGCATGATTTACTAGGGATAATACAGCGGTCTTCCGCTGGTTTGTATGTTTGACTCCAATAGCCTTTGTCTAAAGAGACTTACCCTGCAAGGCAGGAGGGAAGGGGGGGGGGAGGGAAGGTTATGGCGCCTCTTACCCGCCGATGGCCATGTCGTAGAGTTTTGAGATATTTTATAGAGTTAGCTGTCCCACCAACTAACTCGCCTCCTCTCAATGACCATCACCTATTTTGGTCCATGGCCACTTATTCAATATATTCATGGCTAACCTCTATATCTAGAGGCCTTTCCACCATCCGCCACCTGGTGGACGCGTCTAGTAGTAGGACAGGCTCCTACCGCAGGATATATATATATATATATATAGGTATTTAGTGTTACCTGGACTAACAAACTTATTTTATTCCTGACTGTGGTTTGCATATTTAGACAATTTTGTATCACAAAACCTAGTTTCCCATTACATCTAGTGATAAGTCAATGATTCCATTCACAAAAGAATTGCCTGTTTACCCAAGCTTTTCTGTTATCTTTTCATGTAAAGCTGAGTTTGTGTCTCTTAGTTTTCTGTTAATTAAAGACTAGGATTCTTCAGAGTGATAACAAAGGTATTTCTATCAGATCACCATTATTGGTACAAAGAGAAAAGTTAGTCTGTCTTTCGTTGGCATGTGTCCTGGCAAAGCCATTTGCTCCTTATGGATGGATGTTCTATTGGGTATTTTCCTGGCAGCTGAAACTGGTTCTGGTCCAGCACCCTTTTCTGAAATTCCTTCACAAGCTTTTCAGTGGTTTCATTTTTTTGTTATTTGTTTGGGTCATCAATAACACCTTCTCCATGTCTAACAATACTATGGATACTGGTTCTATTCTAGTGGGTCTCAAACCATATTTTGCTAGCTTCAGACTCTTCTCTCATGTCTTTACTACTGGTAGTTGATGGCACATTCTGGTATAGATCTTTGTAAATAGCTTAAGCTTTCAAATAGATCATATTTTGAGACACACTGTCAGCTTTCACTGAAAATTATTAATAACGTTTTTATCAAGCCTCTCAGGCAGATGCACTCCGACTTCGAAGGAAACTCCCAATTAGTTGACTCTTATGACATGCTTTTGGGTAGGCAGTGGGTCTATTCTTGTTTTCCCTATAACAGGGCTTCGGAATCCACAGGGGGACATTTCTTGTTTAATAACCAACATCTACTGTAAATATTGTATCAAGTTACTGTGGACAGCATTACTGTCATCATCATAGTGAAGTGTTATCTCTGTTTGGAGAATCAGCTGCAAGTTTCTCACTCTCACATTTGTTTCCCTTATTTATGATTTTAAAATTCTCCTCACTTTTTATGGCCTATATTGTAATTCTACAAACCTGACAATATTTGTGTTCCTCATATTACAAAATATTATCAGTGTTATTTCTGGCATTCTTTTGATTACAGTCAAGTAACCTTGATGTATATCTTTATTCTAATTTATGTGCGTGTTTACAAATTGCTATTCCCCCAACCCCTTTCCCCCACCTCCTCCCATGATTCAATTCCTGCCTTTTTTTATTCTCCTCACACTCTTTAGTCATGACAAGCCTTTTAAGCTACTTGCAATTTCACAATGCAACAGGTGATTTCTAATTTAATAATGGCTATTGCTTCTTTGGTAAATGACTGCAGGACAGTCTCATGTATGTAAACTTTGTCATCTACTGACTCTATGCTTGTCTGATGTGTAAAACTAGAACTAGTTCCCGGCAGCAGGACTCTTTGATTTTTAAAAGCCCAGTTTTGCTAGCTGATTTTGCATGAAAAAATTTACACTATCACTGAAAGTACACTCTGCAATTCTAATAAAATTGGCTGAAAACTGCATTACAGATGAAAAGAAAAATATCTTTTGAAACTTTAGCAGCAGATGCAAAACATATAAATACATAATACATCAGGCTGTGATGATTTTATATAAATATTTATATAAGCTATAAACTATTACTGATACTAATAAAATATAATGTGTTATTATTGTTTATGTGTGATTTCTTCTGAAAGATGGAGTGCATATTTTTTAACTTCTCAGATTGTGTTTTGAGTTAAAATATGATGTGTATGTCGTTCATGCTGAATATTCATATAAATTAATTGTGAGATATCATGTATTGTGTTTACATTGTTTAGACTGTCTTTTGAACATTACAATTCATGGTTTGACTGTATTGTAATGCCTACATTTGTTTTAAGTATTGATATATTTATTTTGATCTATCAATTTGCTATAAAAATTCTGAACATATTCTTTTCAAACCAGAAGAAAATTGTTTATTTCTTAAGTGTTGTCCTCATATACTGTTTGTACGTGATACAAAAAAAGATTATTTTGAGTTAAAGTTATATTATTGTTTCAATAGCATATAGTTCAGATTAGAAGTTTTTTGATTCTAATATATGCCAAAGGAGCATTCTAATACCTGCTATTAGCTAAACTGTGTTTAGAGGCAAATTTTTATTACTGGCCAAAATATATACCATAAGGCACCCAGGAATTTAAAAAAATGACTGGGGCATTGTTTATTATTACCCATCAATTTCTAATAAGTCTAAAATAAAGACTATTATTACGAGGCTGTATAGACTTATAATATTAGACTGATTATATATCAGGCACCAAACACCAGATTCACCAGCCGTGTCCATCAAATGAAGTCACAGAGACCTTTCAAAGTATGACTGTAGATTAAACCACATGATTATAATGATGCATTTGGTTCTTTCTCATAATTTTATCAACCTGAATTTAAAATACCCATTAATTAAACTTGCATTATTCTGCTTCCTGTGTAAAAAAGAGCATTATCCCTAGAACTGATGGTCGTTGTCAGCACTTTTCTATCATTCCAGATGATTGTGTGATATAGTGCTGTAGAGAGATTTAAGAATCAAAGCCAGTTAAGACCACTATTGAAGAACAAAGACTGGGTATTGCAGAGGCCATATGTTACCCATGCATCATGATCCCTCCAGGAATCTGCATTGTTTACTCTGAAGGAAAGGTGGCATTAATATATTTAGAACAAAGCATTTGGAAGAAGCTGCTGGATCAAGAGAGTAGTTTTTTTTCTGCCTGTTAGAATTTTCTTCCTAGACTAGCTGCAAACCAAGTCTGAAACCAGAGATTGTCATGAAATAACATTAAGGTGTCAGATTGCACATTTCATCTTCCAAGGACAAAGGAAACATCTTTCCCACTGTGCTCCACCGCTTGAAGCCATTATCACAATATGGAATGTCAAGTTTTTAGCAAAATCAAGTACATACAGAAACAGGTCACTGATAGCCCAAACAGTTGCTAGTTAGTTAGTTAACGTTAAACTGCACAGTGTCTTATGTAAACGAGGGGAGTCACAGTAGCCTTGAGACTAGTAACCCGAAGGCAGGCCTGACAGCCTAGCCTTCAAATCTGCAACCAGGTGGATTACAAAAAAAAAAATTGCCTCTAGCACCCAGGTCGACCTAACCTAAACTGGTTACCAGGTAATGCCTTGCGAAGTAAAGGTGGCCGATGTGATGTTAACTACATCACCAATCATGTGCTAATAGGTCTTTAATAATGTAAATCAGGCACTATATATTCAGCATATGCCTCATGCACCAAAAGCATGAAAATGACATGTTACTATCCATTGCGTAAACGTGAATGCTCTTCCGTGGAATTTTCTCATAAATCTTCACATCCCCAGTATATCCACCAGAACATTGAGCTCCCCGCACCCCACTTTCCTATTTTTTTAAACCCAAACCACTCCCCCCCCCCCCCCAATTCTTTTAAGGGACTGAGGCCTAACAAACCCCCCTACCCACCCACCCCTCGAATAATTGTCAGGTAGCAGGGTGCCCCCCCCCCCCTATCATGTCTCTCTCTCTGTGTTTTTTTTTAGCATTTGTTTTATATTCAATAAATTACAGATATATATAATTATATTTATTTGCCATTCATTACGATAATAACAGCAACAACAACAATAGCATTTATTATTTGTTGTCATTTTAAATCAACACTGATGCTCATTGACCGCTCAGGCTCCTAGAAATATATAATGTGCTAGACCCAGCCACCTTTCATATTTTCTTATATTTATTTGTCATTTATTACACAATAATAATAATAAATAAAATAATAATCATAAAATTTTTTTGGCGCAACTAAACTTTGAAATGCTGGGGTGGTGGGTTCGATCCCAGCTGGGGGCCTTGCGCTTTGTGTTGGTTTCGACAGTCCAGAAAGCAGTGGCAAACTACTGGATGTAAATTTGCCTAGAAAAACCACAACAGCCAAAAAAAAAAATGCTTGGGTTGTTTCTGCAAACATCCTATAAAGGATACTCAACTAACTTTAACTAAACGAGGCTGAAGCCCATTGAGCTCTCCTACCATCAAGAACTAGAAATTTATTAGGGGGCTGAGGCCCTCCCCCCCCCCTCCCCCTGGTCCAATGTTTCTTTGGTAGCAGCACTCCTGACCCACAGTGCCACAATGAGAGTTCAAGAAAACAGCCTCATGTTACTTTTCGCACACTCTGCAAGCTTCCACTATTCTTCAGATAACACTTACGATATTGACGCTAAAGTAAAGGATATTGGGCCTATAATGCTACATAGTATCTATACTTTATAGACCAATCGGTACTTGATAGGTGTTGTGATCAACATCCCGCAGGCCACCTTTATTTCCCAGGACTTTACCTGGCCACTATCAAAGGCTGGGTCAACCTGGAAGCCAAGTTCATTTTAAAAAAAAAAAATCGACAATTAGCTTTACACTAATTTATTTTGTACAATATTTATCTATGTTTCACAGTCTGTTAAATCTTTGTAGTTGTGAACATATTGACAGTCGTATTAAAGGCAGCTCTGGTGGCTAGAGAACAAGATGCACACGCCTGTCATAATTGTAACAGACTCTGAGAAATGAGAGTATGCTGAAAAAAGGTGAAGACAGGGATACTTCGAGCAGAGTGGCAAGCTTCACTGGAAAGGTCACGGGTAGTGAGCATACTTTGGATCTTTTTTCCAGGCAATGCCGGCATGGTGGGTAAAGAACAGACAGATAGATTGGCTGGATCTGCACCACTGGGTGTGAATTGATACATTCAAGGCAGATGCGGTCAAGGCCCTCTGGAAACAAGCAATGGATCAGTAGTGATAGAAGATAATTATAGTCTGGAGAGAATAAGGCATCTGGCCGGCTCAGTACACTCAGAGGAAAGGCAAGACGGACAGGTTCTTAATTTATAACGTACCCCAAACACGAAATCCCTGTGGGAAATCCACAGCTGACCTGACAGTCCATTATTTCAAGGGGTGGAAGTGTGCTGTTGTCTGGTGCTTTTTTTGAGTGTTCATATAGTGTCTTCTAATGCTAACCCTAACCCTAACCCTAACCCTAAACTAAACTTGGCTGTAGATAAATCGCGAGAAACTACAACCTGAACACCCTAGAATTTATTGGGAATGTCTCCCGTGACATTGTCGTGACGTCAGGGGTAAGTTTTAAATTAAATACCGACGGACATATAATCAGATTGTGACCAGTAACAGCAGTATTGAAACTCTGCACTGGCTGCTGAAGATGAGGACGGAGCATGCATGGGAATGTCCCGAGTGCTGTGATCTCATTTCTTGACCCAACTAAATTCAACTTACAGTCGTCAGGGTGTCAGTCAAAGTCAGCTACAATCCATTTTGTATTAGTCCACTGTGCGCTGATTTCTATAATTGTATTCTTCTTCTTTGAGTTCGGTTTCGTATGTTTGGGTCAGACCGTTAGGTGGTTTGCCTCTTTGAATTCTCGCATGTTAGCTGCAGGTGCTTCATCGTTCCCATTAGCTTGTACAGTTGTATTAAGTCGTATAAAGTGGAGAGTGCTGTGACAAGAATCTAAAAATGACTTATTATATTAGAGAGGAGTTAGCTGGCACTTTATAGAATATGCATTATGAAGATATGATACGAGTAGAAGACATCAAACAAATTTTGAAAAAGGCAAAAGACACTGCAGCAGGGCCTGGTAGGGTCAGGTATGGCCACATGAAGGCTTTGAGCGATGCAGACCTGGCAGAGATGACCGACTGCTTTAACCAGAGCATAATGATAGCATCAGTACCGCAGGACTGGGTGCACAGCTATCTAATCCCACTGTCGAAACCTTTTAAGGACCATTCAAAGCTTAGTGGCTTTAGAATCATCCCCTTACAAAATACATTTGGGAAGGTCTTGAAGAAGATAGTTGCTGTAAAGCTGCAAATATTTTTTGAAAGGGGGAAGCTTCTCCCAAGAGGTCTGGGAAGCTACAGGCCAGGAAAAAACACATAGGCGAATGCGGTTACTTTTGGTTTTGACGTCTATGAAGGGTTCCAGAACAGACAAAACTATAGAGGTAGCACTGGATCTCGAGGATGGTTATAACAGAGTAAGATACGACTTCTTGATGACTGCACTAAAGAAGAAGGAGGTCAATCCATGGCTGGTGAATTGGGTTGCAGCTGTCCTGTATTCACGTCGGGTTGCCCTCCGACTGAGCTAATGAACCTCAGAACCATGCAGTTTTGCGCCAGGACTGCCACGGTGATCCGCCATCTCGCCTGTGCTTTTTAACGTGTATACAAGCAAGATTACAAGCCTAGAAGCACCAGGAGTTGGAAGGATACTGACTTTTGCCGGTGATATACTTGCATATAGGCAGGGGGAAGAGAGGGAACAAACGGCTCTGGAGCTACCAGCGACAGAAGACAAAGTGACCGAGTCGTGTACAGAAATGAGATCTGTCGGCCACTCGGAAAGGCATCTGTTTTATGGTGTTCTTTAGACAAAAGGATCGTTAAAGCTAATGTCCCAATTCCCTCGATAGATGGTAGAAACGTCAACAGAGAGAACAAACTGAAGTATCTAGGAATTAAATTTGACAGGGGCCTGACTTTTAAGGAGCATGTGGAGAGTGCTGTGACAAGATGCCAAGAAGGACTTAGTGCACTTAAGACTATGGCTGCAGTTGACATAGATCAGAGAATGCTTTTCACACTATACCAGCACCTGATCCAGTCAGTGGTTGATTATGGACTAGGACTGCTCACCGTCTCAAAGAGTCAGATGGACAAACTAGAGCGCACACAGAACGCAACTATGCGGGTCATTCTGGGTTGCCCAAGAGACACCCCAGTGGCGTGTACGCGATACATCCTTTTTTTTTGGGCGACTATTGCAGGTAGGCACCCTTTGCACGAATCTCTGGGCGCAGTTAGGGGTCATAGGTGGTTAAGAGGAAAGTCATGGATGACTCAGGCAGAAGACGCAGACAGGTTTGCATCCTTGAGAACATTAGGCGAGGAGAGGAGTGGGTCAAAGTGCCACCTGAACAGTCAGACTTGTGTAGGGTCATTATTACACTGAGCCGGGAATGCAGAGACTGGCCAGCAGGTGCCACGGAGGTGGAAATTCAGCAATTAATTCAAGATAATGCTCGCTCAGAGAATTTGATTTTTTAAACAGACAATTGAGTGTCAAGAGGCAAATGCTTGGGGGTTTTAGCAAACGTTAATGGTCGCCATTTGATGCAGGAGAGCCTAGCATATAATACCACAACATTCAGCTTAAGAATGGAGGTGGAGGCGTTCACTGCAGCTTTCCGCTGGTTAGAGAACACGACACACACACACACACACGTTGTGATTGTAACTGACACAGAAAGCATGTTGAGGATGATCAGAACAGGCATGCATCGTACAGAGTGGCATGCTTCAATGTGGAGAACACGGGTGAGGGGTATTGTCTGGATTTTTTCACCGGGAACCATCGATGTATTGGGAAATGAACAGGCAGACACACTGGCTGGCTCTGCACAACTTGGTAGAATATTGATGCATGATAAGGCAGATGTGGTTCGTTCCTTATGGGAGAGAGTGTACAGTTTGGAGGAGCAGATGAATCATCACAGTCGGGTGAGATTGGTGCAGGCGGGAGTGACGAGACGAGGCTCAGAGGAAAGGCAAGACGGACGTTTAATCAGAATGCTTCTGGCACTAAATGTATCGGAACTCTTCGCTGGCTGCTGAAAATGGGGACGCAGCGCTTATGGGAATGTCTCGAGTTCTGTGATGTCGGTTTTTGAATCAACTGAACTCAATTCATAAGCTAGCTCTGCACACTCTACTCTTGATGCCAGAATTCTTTTCGAAGTTTTAGGTAGAGTGGGCAGGTCTGCAGAAAGTGTTCAGGTGTTTGTAATCTTGTCTGTCAGGCACACTACGAGGACTTTACGGTCTTTTATTTTAATGCATGTGGTAGTTGAGCTTGCAGTGTCCTATTCGTAGAAATAATGTATGGTGTTTTCTGTTGAATCTGCTGATAGCGCATTTATATGCTTACTATAATGGTATAAGTGTGAAAAGGTAATGCAAATAATCCTGACAAAATTTCTGCTTAGTCAAACAACATAATAGCTGTTAAACACTGGTTTGGTTTGTTAAGTCTTGTAAAGAACACTATGCTAACTTGTATTTTGCTTTGTTCATGGTTCGGGAGCTGCAGCAGAATAGTGGCTAGATGCCAATAATTTCATGAGAAGAAAAGGAGGTCAGCATGATGTTGATCTGCGAAACCAGCAAATCAAATGGTTTGCATATTTTGAGAGAATGCTTTGTGAAGCCATACAACCTGAGGCATATACTGAAGGAGGAGAACGACGTAGAACACAAGGACCTAGAAAAATAGGGATAGATAATGTCAAAGAAACTCTAAAACAACATGATGTGTCTATGGTCGAGGCCAGAAGCGCAAAAAGCTTATATCTTATATTTCGCTTAACATCTGGAGTTGTAAGAGAAGAAGTTAAGAAGTAAAAAAAAAAAGAAGATGATGAAGGAGAAATAGAAGTAAACGAAGAAGAAGAAGAAGAAGAAGAAGAAGAAGAAGAAGAAGAAGAAGAAGAAGAAGAAGAAGAAGAAGAAGAAGAAGAAGAAGAAGAAGAAAAAGAAGAAGAAGAAGAAAAAGAAGGCGACGAAGAAGAAGTGAAGAAGAAGAGAAAGAAGAAAAAAAAAAGCAGGTGAAGTGTTTGTGTCTCATTTCTCACTGTAATAGACAGACAATATAAAAATGGCAAGCAAGTCACGGCAGAATATCATGATTTAATCAATCTGCTGTATGTAACAAACTGATCAATGCTGGTTGTCAACTAAAAAACAAATAATAAAATAATTTACTGTCGTAACATGGAACATATTGATAAAAAAAACGGTGATAGTATGATGGCTGAATTCTTTACAGCTGAATTACTTACTTTACTTAATAAATGGCACGAAAGTTCACAGCTGACACACAATACTTAATGCATTCAAAATACTTATCGAGGTAGGGTAAAAAATTTAAACTGTAGTAATTCAATACAATAAAACATTACTTCTTTAGATGTGTCTATGTAAATGAGCAGAACATGTTATGAGAGAAGATAGAAAGGAGAGAAGAAAGTAGCCTTGGTTGACACATTTCCGTCTTTCCAGACAATAGTGTTCCATTTGTTATAGAGCGCATTACCATAGTGTTCAGGCGTTTAATATTTGCTACAAATGCTTCAGCAACATTTGATACCTTTCAGTATTACTAACACCATCAATGTAACCACTGGTCTTCAGATATACACTACTTCAAGTCAATGCAAGTATTTATATGAGCAACAGTTAGCAACTACGAACACAGCACAGAGGGTATCACAGCCTATGTCGATGGTGAGTGTGACTAGCAAGACCCGCTCGATTTAGCTAAGGTCTTCCCAAAAAGAGAGAATCGTATTCTAGGACCATTGTTTGTAGATATCGCATGCATTTAATGTGCTTTTTTACATACGCTTAGCTCTGAACCCAATGCTATCATTTTATCTGTTATCCTTGTTTCGTTCTGATTTCCCCCTTTATGTCACACGGTACATGGCATCATCTTCTCAGGCAGATAGGCGCTTTGACGAAAGCCCCCCCTCCCCCCCCTCCCCCCCCACACTCACAAATAATCGTCACTTTCATCCAGCGTTTCCGAAGAGGGAGCTTTAGGTTATTACCCTAGTCATTTAATATGCACTGTTATAAGTAGCACTGCGATAAATCTCAACATGATTGCATCTTAAATATACTTCTTCGCAGACGTGAAGATCCAGTATCATTTTCAAGGTTAGTTAGTTAGTTGCGTATCCTTTACAGGACGTTGCAGAACCAACCCCAACAGCCCCTGGCTGTTGTGTGGTTTTTCTAGGCAAATTTACGTCCAGTAGTTTGCCATTGCTGCTGGACGGTCGGCTTTCTTGACACCACTGTCGAAACCAATGCAAGGTGCATAGCCCGGCATCCCGGCATTACGAAGCGTTCGCATCGACTTAGCCACAGAGCAATGATAAACTACTGTACCTAAAATTATTTGATTTAAAAAAAAAAAAACGGTAAGAAATATGACTGGACTAGTTCTGTGACGTCCTTAAAAAGATACGAAACTAACAAATCGCTACGTAGTGGATACGCAACTGTAAAAGGATACGCTACTAACCTATATTTAGTTTGTCATTGTACAGCAGTGATTTTCAACCTTCTCTTATGCAGCGACCTTTTGATACAGTTCCTCATATTGTGGCGACCCCCAATTACACAATCATTTTCTTAGACACTTTTAATCTTCAGTGAATATGTATTTTACGATGGTTTTTGACGACCCATAAGAAAGGGTCGTTTGACCCACAAAAAAGTCGCTCTTGTACAGCAACGGTTGTCGCTCCACGCAAATGTCAAACTTAACACAAAGTGGTGGTACCAAATAGCCTGCAGTTGGAATCAAACGCAGCATTTTTGAAATAAGAAGCCAACACATAGGACACAGGTGCCGACCTGATTTCACTGTTAAATTACTATATCGCTGTGAACATGTTGCGCTTTCACTGTATAAATGTAGATACCTTAGATACTTCTGTGAACATAGTATAAGGCATTATGAAAAGGCGCCCTAAGACTTAACCCTCAGTTGGCCTAGGAGGGAAGCTCCGATAGGCAGAAAGTTAGAGCTGTATTCTTCTGATTCAGCAGCTTCGGTAGCGTGCTTTGTTCCAAACGTACTGGTGTTACATATATTTTGGAGTAAACAAGTCAGACCGAGAGAGGGTCATGATGCAGGGCAAACACACGGTCTATGCAATATTGCCCAGGATTTGTGCTTTAGAGAGGAGGTATTCCCTGGCCATAATTGGCCTACACCCCCCCCCCGCCCCCAGTCCCCGGAGATAAAGCACATTCAAAACGTGATAGCCACAACAGTGTGCTGAAATCCCATACCATAATTGTCCCACTCGCCATCGCCATGGGCTGTGATTTTCATGCCACCCTGTAACACAATATAACAATAAAGTATAGACAAACGAAAAGGTGCCGACAACTATAAAAATATCTGTAATATCACAGTGACGTTGTGAAATCCCTTTAAAAAATGTTGTGATTTATTGTGGAAAAAATATAATATCTCAGGGAAAGTGTAATATCACTGTGAAAGTATACATACCTACATATTTACGTACATACACACATTGACGTATATACATTCACACACTCAAACATACCCAGATATGCACAAACACTTTAACATAAATAAGCACCCACAGATGCACACACACACACACACACACACACATATATATTTATACACAATACCCATACATCCACAAATTAACTTACGTGCACAAACACAACTAAGCCTTTATATATACACATACACACACCTACATCCATGGACGCCCACATACACACACCTACATCCATGGACGCCCACATACACACACCTACATCCATGGACGCCCACATACACACACCTACATTCATGGACGCCCACATACACTCACCTACATCCATTGACGCCCACATACACACACCTACATCCATGGACGCCCACATACACACACTCAAACATACCTATTCATGCACAAACACAACTAAGCCTTTATATATACACATACACACACCTACATCCATGGACGCCCACATACACACACACTCAAACATACCTATTCATGCACAAACACAACTCATACAAACACATTCACACATTCACCTATATATGTATGTATGTATGTATGTATGTATGTATGTATGTATGTATGTATGTATGTATGTATGTATGTATGTATGTATGTATGTATGTATGTATGTATGTATGTATGTATGTATGTATGTATGTATGTATGTATGTATGTATGTATGTATGTATGTATGTATGTATGTATGTATGTATGTATGTATGTATGTATGTATGTATGTATGTATGTATGTATGTAATGTATGTATGTATGTATGTATGTATGTATGTATGTATGTATGTATGTATGTATGTATGTATGTATGTATGTATGTATGTATGTATGTATGTATGTATGTATGTATGTATGTATGTATGTATGTATGTATGTATGTATGTATGTATGTATGTATGTATGTATGTATGTATGTATGTATGTATGTATGTATGTATGTATGTATGTATGTATGTATGTATGTATGTATGTATGTATGTATGTATGTATGTATGTATGTATGTATGTATGTATGTATGTATGTATGTATGTATGTATGTATGTATGTATGTATGTATGTATGTATGTATGTATGTATGTACGTACGTACGTACGTACGTACGTACGTACGTACGTACGCACGCACGCACGCACGCACGCACGCACGCACGCACGCACGCACGCACGCACGCACGCACGCACGCACGCACGCACGCACGCACGCACGCACGCACGCACGCACGCACGCACGCACGCACGCACGCACGCACGCAGGCAGGCAGGCAGGCAGCAGGCAGGCAGGCAGGCAGGCAGGCACGCACGCACGCACGCACGCACGCACGCACGCACGCACGCACGCACGCACGCACGCACGCACGCACGCACGCACGCACGCACGCACGCACGCACGCACGTACGTACGTACGTACGTACGTATGTATGTATGTATGTATGTATGTATGTATGTATGTATGTATGTATGTATGTATGTATGTATGTATGTATGTATGTATGTATGTATGTATGTATGTATGTATGTATGTATGTATGTATGTATGTATGTATGTATGTATGTATGTATGTATGTATGTATGTATGTATGTATGTATGTATGTATGTATGTATGTATGTATGTATATGTATGTATGTATGTATGTATGTATGTATGTATGTATGTATGTATGTATGTATGTATATATATATATATATCAAATACATTCATATGTACTTATCGCATAAACTTATCTTATTATAAAATAATAATGCATGATAGAGGGGAAATAAGAGAAAGAGAGGGAGAAATGGAGGCAGAAATGGAAAGATGGGCATAAGGATATAAATATAACCAGCATTAAATAAACAGACAAACGAAAGACCCACATGTTGACAGAATACTAACAAAGGAAAAAAAAAATACAAATAATGAAACGCATAAAGAAAGAGAAACAAAGAACAAAATAGAAAAGCAGACAACGGAATGAAAGACAGCAACAATAAGAATGAGTAGACGAAGGAAAGGTCGACAGGTAGACAAGAATGATAATAAAAATAGAAAAACGAGAAGAATCTGCCAACGGGACGTAACAAAACATTTCTTAAATAATATATTTCAACTGCTCTTGTTGTCAAACAATCAGATCTGTAAAAACGTGAAGTGGAAGATAACAGAACAAATTATATCAGTCAAGGTACCAGGGATACGTTTGAACAGCTGTTGCTCATATGAATCACACACTCAAATGTTGAATTCCGTTTCATGCTAGAGCAAACCCATAAGCTCTTGTTCCTGTTAAAGTGCACATTGCGTTGACATAGGGCAAACCTGACGAATGTAGTTATTGATGGGATGTTTTACCCATGTAAAGGAAAATCTCTACCAAGGCGCGCAACATAAATGTTTACAGGACCATGTCGGGATCTGACTAAAGGCATTTTGCATTGACACTGATTCCTGTTAGTAGAGGTAATGGACCGTTGATTCTGACTCTCATCTGTTTACTGTGGAGCGGTGGCATGTAACAGACATTGCCAACAGAATCAAAGAGCAATGCATGCCAAGAGCGGCCTTATCAGCCTCTATGCATCAAATGCCACTGAATCACCAGCGGATCAAAGGATTGTTCATCATCACATGTTGTGGACGAAAAACAAATTCTAGCTACTAAATTCGTGACAGCAGAGGTATTACAGAAGTACAATGATTTCAAAGATGAAAACTAAGATTATTTTAAACTATTTTAATTCACTTTAAAAGCTGAGAATTTGCATTACAATCCAGAAACTTACAGTTTTTCGTGTTTTAATATGGAGTATAGGTTGCCTGCATAGGCGCCGGAACATAAGGGCCCAGATACATCGAGCGCCCCCACCACCATTGGCCCTAGGATGAGGGGGGGGGGGGTAGATGTTGAGCCCCTTTGCCCAGAAGGATGAGCTCTTATAGTCCACTATGGTGTCCAAGTCTACCATAGCTATAATTCTAAAGAAAGCAGATTTTTATAAGGAACTAGATGTGGCGAAAAGAGTATCTATCGTGTCGTCTAGAAGAAATAATGTTATGGAAGATGTATGAAGTACTACTCGTCTGAATTATTGCCATTCAGGTAACGGCAGATAGTGTATCTCATAACATGATCTCCCCTGTGTGGGTTCCGGGGCCCCATTATGGGGAAAACAAGAAAAGACCCACTGCCTCCCCAAAAGCACGTCGTAAGAGCCGACTAACTGGGGAGCTTCCTTTGAAGTCGGAGTGCATCTGCCGGAGAGGCAAGGAACCAACAGTCTATATTCAACAGAATGGGATCTGTAAAACTGATGCACACGCAACACTCAGGTTCTGGAGCAGGACTGCAGTTCAGTAGTGGGCGAGCAACCAGAATTTTCCGTCAGAGTGTACAGCTGGTGAACGCAAAGAAGAAGAAAATAATATGATCTGTCTGAAAGATCAAGCTATTTACAAACATCTATCGTAGAACTTGCCATCCACTACCAGTAGCAAAGACATCGGTAAGTAGTTTAAAGCTAGCAAAAAAAATATTTTGAGAAATTCAAGTACAAAACCTGAATCAAATGGTGTTAGATACGGAGAAGATGCTAGTGCTGACAAAACTGAAAAGTTCGTAAAGGGCTTTCAGAAACTGATAGAGTCAGAGGGTTACAACCCATCTGTCATAAAACTGAGCTTTTCTATTAGAGAATCCTTTAGAGAACGATCACCAGTAAAGAGGAAAGCCGACGAAATGCAGAGCCAATGCCAGTGGTGATCTGAAGATAAAACCTCTTTCGGTTTGTCTTATGTTTTTAAACTACAGAAATTTAACAAACACGCTTAATTTTTTATTTTTATTTAAAAAATGTTTTTTAATATATATATATATATAATCATCATCAGGTGCCTTGCCGACTGGCGTGGGCGATCATGCCTCTCCATAATCTGTGATCTTCTGCAGCGTGTATCAGTTCGTGTGCCGACACACCTCCATGCCATGCAACAAGACTGTCAAGCATCTTCTCTCGTTGTCTTCCTCTATCTCTCCTTCCACATATCTTTCCAGTAGTCACAACAGGTTCTATTTTCCCTATTCTCATAACATGGCCGAAAAATGATGACTGTCTCCTTCTGATGTCTGTGATAAGTTGTCTTCGGGCTCCAAAACCTCTTGGTTGCTCGTTTTAGCTGTCCAAGGAATTCTAAGCTTTCTTCTGTAAAATCACATCTCCGAGGCCTCCAGAAATTGTTTGGCCTGCCTACCGATTGTCCAGGATTCACAGCCATATGTTAAAACTTGATGTATGTAGCAAGCAAGAATTCTTTTTCTAACTCTCAATGACAAGGATATATTGCACAAGATGTTTTTCATTTTATAAAAGGCAGTTTTTGCCTGTCCCATTCTATATATATATATATATATATATATATATATATATATATATATATATATATATATATATATATATATATATATATATATAAATATCTGAGAATGGATTAACTGACTTCCCTAAAATGTAATTGGAAATTGAGTTTCGAAATACAAACCTTTCAACATACCAACCATAGTCAGGACCGAATTAAGTTCATTAGTCGAGTTACAACTTTATTTGTATGTACTTTAACTTAATTTCACATATATTAGTAGCTGTATTTGCCATTCAGCAGACAATAATATTAATTTTTAATAACATTATTGCGCAATCAAGCAAGGCTTGATCGCTAAACTCTTTAATTTATGTTAGGCTCACCTGCCGGCACGAAAATCTTTGGTTTAAATCCGTACCGTAGGGGTTTTGAGGGGAAAACGGTGACTGATTCTCCTAGCTAGACCGTAATTGAAAATTGTACCAGGCAGTGTCCTATGAAGTAAAGGTGGGCGGAATGTGATGTTGCCCATATCCCTATCGAATAAGGATTGGTCTGTACACACATGAGTGTAGCATCATACATCTGATGCGCCGATATTGTTCACAATCCAGAGGCTGGCACATTATGAACACGTACATTTCAGAAGTATTAGTCAGTTCCTGTGTTTTTAGGTATAGAACTAACCGGTTTTGCTGCGCTTAAAACGCCTTTTCTTTTTGCAGTGGAAATATTCCAGAAAAAGAAATAGCGATGTAAAAAAAAAAAAAAAAAACTACATTTTACGACTTTGAGTATCAAGCACTGGAATTAAACCATTAAGACAATCAGCGTTCATTTAGTGTTGTGCTCACACTATACCAGCCGCCTTAACATTTTCAGGGCCAATTCCGGTAACATTTTTAGGCAGAATCGATACAGAAACAACGTTAATTTTAAAAATACGTAAAAATACGTAAAAAATACGTTTATGAGGAAAGATTGGACGTTGTAGAAAATTTTGAATATATTGGGTCATTGATTACCAACAATGGTGACACAATGAAAGAATTCAAACGGACGACTATCAATGGCTTTTCAAAGACGAAAATAAATTAATAAATCACGAAGTGGGACAGACAGAACTACACACAAAAAATTTCTAAGAGAAGGCATCTTTCCCATTGCAACATACGCCCGTGAGACCCGGATACTCATTAATACACTGAACAGCGCATAAATGTCTTTGAATGTAAATGACCCCTTTCCACGCCTTCAGGCGTATAGGACATATAGGGCTAGACCTATATTTTATAGACCAAATCGGCACAAGATGGGTGATGTGGTAAGTATTACGCCGGCCGCCTTTACTTCCTGGGACTGCACCCGGTACCCATTCAGCCTGGGAGCTATTGTCATTTTTAAATGCCTTTGAATGCACATGTTTTAGACGGGTTCTAAGAATATTTTAGGTTAAAAAAAGAACTAATGCATCCATACTTGAAGTACTGAATACTGAAGAAAGTTGGCTATTAAAGGCGATAAAACACAGACAACTGAAATATTTTGGTCACTTGAAATGTCGAAAAAGTTTAGAGAGAACAATAATGGAGGGGTATATGTCTGGGAAGTAAGGAAAAGGTAGGCCAAAGAGAAGATGTGTGCATGATGTAACAGATGATCTACAGATAGGTGTGTCAGACGCTAGACATCTTGCTTGTGATCGAGAAGTTTTCCGGAAGGTTGTAATGGCAGGAGATTCTGCAAAGGCCATGCTACTGACTGACGTAAAGGTATAGACTGGAATTCAAAATCTTTGTTTGCTTCAAGGAAAACGTACAGCTATTGTACTAAAAGGGCTCCTTTAATTTTAGTATTTTGGCGAAATATCATACAGGTACAGTAGGAACCTACAAATAATTACACACTGTTTAAGGGGGAACTCATAAACTACTAGATACACAATGAGTTACAGAAAGAGATAATGTTTTTAACCAAGAAACTGAAAAGATAAACACCATTTTTGTCAACGGTTCAAAAGAAACGAACCTGTCTGTTCCTCAGGCTGAAGGTCTAAATTCCATAGATGTTTATGACACCTTTACCCAGAAGTCCACTAACAGACAGCGACAGTCTGTGAGTACACGCTAGAACTTATCTGGGCAACATCTCGCTTTTTATCTCCCAACAATCCGAAGTATTCAAAACAACTTTATGCGCTACAAAGTTCTCTGTTGTAACAAAATACTCTTACGTTCTCCATTGTCTACTGTTGAGGATAACTTCACTTTCTATCTTAGCTCTGCTGTTTGTTGTTAGCTGTCTTATACACAGGGAGCAGGGGTAGGGCAGTAACTAGATACAGAACAGCCCATCGATGGTAGTAGTAGAGTTTTTACACCACCAGGACATCACACAAGCGATAAACACCCGATGAACAAAGTGCCACCATGTGGATAAGAAACCGCATCCAGCCATTAGACCATATTTATGATCGGGCTATATTGCGGCCCCTGGCAAGAGCCAGAGTCAGGCTTCAAATAACGAAAAATTGCATCTCACAAGGAGATGGCTGGATATTGTTGTAAAAAAAAATAAGAAAATACCCTCACCGAAGGTTCTTTGTTGACTGTCTACCCCAATAGGACATCACACAAGCGATAAAAACCCGATAACATAAAGTGCCACCATGTGGATGAGGATCGCTTTGGAGAGGTCCCAGAAACCGCGTTCAGACAATTGGCCATATTTATGGCCTGCCTATATTGCGGCCCCTGGCAAAAGCCAGGGTGGGGCTTCAAAGAAAAAAAAAATTTCATCCTGAAAAGGACGAAACTGGATTATCGGTAACATTCCTTTAAACAGTGAGTGTGAGTGACTTTCTACCCCACTAGGACATCACACAAGCGATAAACACCAGATGACACAAAGTGCCACCATGCGGATGAGGATCGCCGTGGAGAGGTTCCAGAAACCGCGTTCAGACATTTGGCCATATTTATGGCCTGCCTATATTGCGGCCCCTGGCAATAGCCAGAGTGGGGCTTCAAATAACAAAAAATTTCGTCCTCAAAAAGACGAAACATTTTTCTTCATATATAATATAAAATATATTAAACGGTTTCTTTGTCTGAATTCTAATCGGGATAAATAACTTTTATAAATACGTAGTCTTGCAGACTGAATCAGTCTAAAGGTCCGACAATTACGTAATGAGACTAATTTGATAAAAATTTAAATAATCAACAGTTGAAGTTATAACCTGTATTTTATTCAAAGTAAGCCCCTTGTGCATTGATATAGCAAGTTACACAATCTAACAAACACTGAAAAGACTTCTGTAGTTCTTCTGTTGTTATGGCCCTTAAAGAAAAAAGTCACAGGGAGACAAATCTCGGAGAATAGGGTGGATGGTTGAGAACACGCACTTGTTTTTGGGACAACAATTCCTGTACAACTACCACCCTTTGAGCTGGTGTATTGTCGCGAAGAATGAAAAAAAAAAAATTGCCAAGTGTTGAATATAAACCGATAAGCAACGTTTTTCTTGCCCTAACCTTCCCCTGAAATTTTACGAATAGTCTCTGTATTAACACCAAATTTATCTGCCACCATCCTCGCAGTCGAACAAAGATCTTCTTGTATCTGTTCTCAGAATTTTGCAATGAGTTGCTCATTACGAGCAGAAATTGGGAATCCAGGTCTAGTTGCATTCGTGATAATTTCCATACCACTTTTGAATAGTGAATACCAGCTGAAAATCTGTGCACGAGATAAACAATCATCCCCAAAAACTTGTCGCGTCAATTCAACTGTTGCAATAGTGCTTTTTCTCAGTTTTAAACATAATTTAATGTCAGCCTTTGTTGTTGCTTCAAACTAATTATGGAACAATGCACCTCTGACTAGGTTAACAAAATGGCGGCTTGTTTGTCGTCTGCTTATCGGCAGGCGATGAAAAGCTGCCAGATTATAGACGAAGGCTGCTTCTTTGGATTCCATGCTGTGAATCATAGATGGCATTTCTGTCTTAGCTATAATAAAATCAGACTCATTACCTAATAATCAGACCTTGTAAAATGGGTACCTGGAATCATCACGGAAAGTGCAAGCGGCAAGTGTGAAGTTGACGGCGCTGACCACATACAAATACAGTGCCTGTCCTTTTAAAAAAATATATAGCGCCCATACACCAATCGGCATGAGATGGGTTATTTATCTTTATATTGTTGGCACTTAATCTTATTTCTGGACGACAGTGTTTTACTGAGTTCAAAGGACGCATGGGGGAATAGGGTACATGTAGAGTTTAAGTGTGACAAGCAAGTTCCACTCGCTAGAGGTCTCCCGCTATCTGAGATGCCTTCTGAGAAGGCAATTTGAGGACCATTGTTGTTATCGCAGGC
This sequence comes from Candidula unifasciata, assembly GCA_905116865.2. NCBI lineage: Eukaryota > Metazoa > Mollusca > Gastropoda > Stylommatophora > Geomitridae > Candidula > Candidula unifasciata. Next base: position 38,916 of record CAJHNH020002212.1, on the reverse strand, counting down.
CGACTGTGGAGTTCCTGGAAATGAAAGAGCTGATAAACCAGCGAAAGAAGGTGCAAATGAAAAACAACCTGATGTAACAGTCTCTTATCAACAAAAAATAAAAAAAGAGAATAATCAAATCAATCAGAAAGTCACGAAAACCGGCGCAAGACGATTTCCATTTTATGGACAGACCTGGGCAAGTTTTTGATTCTACGCCTTAGAACAGGACGCAGTCGAGTTCGCAGCCACATGTACACAAAATCTAAAATCGGCGAATAAAGCCATGTGCACATGTGGACTGGCACCTGAGACAACAGATCATGTCCTCCAAGACTGTCCCAATTACAACATATTAGGGCAAAATGTTTGGCCAGAGAAACATCGGTGCAAATTAAACTTTACTTGTCGCTGAGCGAATTACAAAAGACAGTGAAGTTCATACTAGACACACCATTGCAGATACAGATAAACTATTAAGCTGACGAAAGAAGAAAGTGAAAGAAGAAGAAGAAGAAGAAGAAGAAGAAGAAGAAAAGAAGAAGAAGAAGAAGAAGAAGAGAAGAAGAATCGCAGGCTAGTTCCAAGACACCCTTGTCTCTACTTATCTGCAACAATTTTCTCCCTTTTCCTTTCCTATTGAGATATTGCCACTCAATGTAAAATGGTTCATCGCACCCGATTCCCACATAACCGGCTCAATACCTGTATCAGTCATGGTAAAGTTTCAGGTTGTTGAAAAGAAGTAGCTGATACATTTGCTTATCGCAGCAACAAGAAGTTATTGTTCAACTTCCTCGCGTTTACAGGCTGTAAAGTAGGGCAGATAGTTCTGGATGCTCGTCAATACAGAGTTTGAATATAATAGAGGACATTTTCCATCTGCAAGGGATTTAAGTACATACAAACTGAGACCAACAGAAACAATCTGTATTCATGGCTGAATTATATCTTCATTTCAAGTAACACCCAGCCATACATATTCTGCTTCAGTATTTTACCACATAGACATAAAAGACATATTTATCTTAACATAGTCATTACACCAAGTTAACATTACGATATTATCCAAGTTAAATAATTTGAACATAATATACAAATAATTAACGAGGAATAAATTACAATGAGCCGAAAAGACTAGTATAACAGAAAAAACGCACACAGACACACACTAAGTGTAAACAGTAAACAATACGTGTCCATGATTTAAAAATGCCGATGTTTGTGTTTAAAAAAAATGAGATGTTTAAATCGTCATGAAGAAAATAAGGTTTAATATTTCCATGTCAAAAGTTACCTTCTATACTCAGTCGTCCCCTCCTGGGATGCAATTTGTTGTTGTTCTGTAGCCCCGCCCTAGCTTTTGTCGGGGCTCTGAATATAGCCGGGCCATAAATATGGCCTAGTCAGAGATATGGCCTGACGGCTGAAAGGGGTTTCTAGGACCTCTCAACAGGCAATCATCATCCGCATGCTGGCACATTGTGTCACCGAGCATTTTGTGTCACCGAGTGTTTATGGCTTGTTCGATGTCATGGTAGGGTACAACTACCTTACAAACAAACCAATTTACCTACAGTCAAAGAGTTAATGTTGGGCAGCCAAGACACACTCACTCAAGGTGTTGTGTTCTGTTCATGCTTACGTATAAAGAGCAGAGGCATAGTCAGCCAACAAGGTTATCAGCTAATAATTACATTTCAACTCTTTTAGTGAAAGACTACATTACAGACTTCAAAGGAAAAAACAAACAAATCAGGCAAATTATTAATAAAGTAATTTAAAGGGTTTGTGTGTGTGTGTGTGTGTGTGTGTGTGTGTGTGTGTGTGTGTACACACACACACACACACGTTAGAACTATGTACACGCAGAAGCAGTATAGGTCGTATATCATTGATGGAGGGAAAAGAACCAAAAACAAAATACATTTAAATAATACATTTAAATAAGATACATAAAAAAAAAAAAGGGTCGTATTTTATGATAACAAAACAATCAAATAGAGAGGATCTTGTAAAACTCTTCAAAAAATTGCATTACTAAAAGAAAAAAAAAAGATAAAACGAAACAACTGAAATATTTTGGTCACTTAAAAAAGACCTAACACTTTTTTAAAACCTATACTGCAGGAAAAGCTTTAGAGCAGGAGACATAGAGGTAGACAGCGATACAAGTGGAAGGACAACATCAAGAGGTGGACAGAGGGTCTTGCAGTTTCACTGTCGATACGGCAACTGATTGATTGATTGATTTCCTTGTCAACTATGTGTGCAAAATTTTCAAATACCGGCAGTATTTTTCCTTTAACTGTATATGTTTTCCATCATCAGAAAAAATGTTTGTTCGTTTGTCAAGAGCTCGAACACTTGAGCCATGTTGTTTTCTGTCTTCGTATAAACATTGCCTGCAAGCAAATGAATGGTTCTGGTGCAAATTTTAAACCATAGTTTACAACAGACAATGACAGGTGGCTAAATTTAGCAACTAAAATTGCATGAACCAGTTATTCTTAAAATAACTCTCTATCAGACAGCTGGTGTCAATTTGTGCATACTCTGGAAAATGTATGTGAAGAAAACCAGAGACGAAGGAGAATGCGACCGCCATTCCACTATATTGTAGCTTAGAAAATAATACCTAACAGATTACAAGTCCTTAGTTTCTAAGTAAGTAAGCAAAGTAAAGGTCCTTTTTCAACGCCTTTAGGCTTATAGGGCATATAGGGCTGGACCTGTACTTTATAGACCATCGGCACAAGATGGGTGATGGGGTCAGTATCACGTCGGCCGCCTTTACTTCCCGGGACCGCACCCGGTACCCACTCGAGGCTGAGTCGATCTGGGAGTCAAGGTCATTTTGTAGTTTTATAGGCTTTCTCATAATCCTCGACGTCTACTCTCCACAAAGCAAAGTCTATATGCAGTTTTAACTTTCATTTTTCTTTCTATAAAATGTACCTCACTGACCATCCTAGCTTTCTTTCCATCTTTAAATCTCAACCAAAATAGCAAACTGGATATCGTCTGGGAGCCACGGTAACACAGCTATCAGCAGGCCCAACTGTTTTCTCTTGGAATGCCTATCGAGTCAGGAATACATTTGTTTTTATAACCTGCTTAGTCTTCCAGATCAAGAAACTAAAATTGCTGGCAGGAAATATACTACTCGTCAAATTGTCTTCCAGGACGACAAACTACAATTACTACCAAGAAATATACTACTCGTCAAAGATATGTCTTCCAGGTCGAGAAACTACGATTGCTACCAGGAAATATACTACTCGTCAAATTATCTTCAGGTCGACAAACTACGATTGCTAGCAGGAAATATACTAGTAGTCGAAGATAAGACTTCCAGGTCGACAAACTACGATGGCTGGCAGAAAATATACTACTCGTCAAAGATAAAGTCTTCCAGGTCGACAAACTACGATTGCTGGCAGGAAATATACTACTCGTCAAAGATAAAGTCTTCCAGGTCGACAAACTACGATTGCTGGCATGAAATATACTACTTGTCAAAATTTAAGACCCACCTTTTACCTTTAATACCCTTTGAAAAAAAAAAAAAAAAAAGCGCAAAAAATGATTAAATTAAGACCCACCTTTTACCTTTAATACCCTTTGAAAAAAAAAAAAAAAAAAAAGTTTTTGAAGAAGTAAAAAAAATAGGTATAATACCTTCCCAACACAGTCCTCTATGCACGTGAACATGAAAACTCACAGATAACCATGGTGATCACGCGCAGTTTGGTTTGCTGACCATACATACATTTAAAAAAATTAGTTTTCTCAAACTTCTGTATAACCAAACAGGTAAAGTATTCGTGTTAACTGACATTCCCCAAAGTTGTTTCATCACTTGCACACACACACACACACACACAAAAATCGAGAAAAAGTCTTGATACCTTACAGATAATAAGGACTATAGCATGGGTTTCAAGTGGTTTATCTATCCGTTACGTTGTTAGTTTGCAGTGTCACACTCTAATATCGAAAATATTTTGGATTTTAGAGAATTTCCCGCCACAGGATCCACATCTGCCAACCGCCACATTGCCCTTCATGCACCAATAGACATGATGACCGGTAACCCTTGTTGTCAGGTCTGAGCTGTCCAACAGCAACTTGTTTCATTCTAAGATTTCAGCTGAGACAAACTGTAAATGTTATGGCCCGTTAAAGCCCCATTCGCAGACGTTTATATAAATTCAGACCGGTTGCTCGAAATCCTGCAATCAGAATCACTATTACTCTTGCTAATCACAGAGCACTGTTACTTGCTGTTGCGAGAACATCCGATGGACAAAGCAATAGTGGAGTCAAGTCCTTTCTGCTTACAAATCTAGCTTAACTGTGTCATTCAGGAAAGCGATTTACTGAAGACACAGTCCTAGAGTTGAATCGTAGCATACAGTAGTGGTTTCCTCGTGTTCTTGGTAATCACAGAGCACTGTTACTTGCTGTTGCGAGAACATCCGATGGACAAAGCAATAGTGGAGTCAAGTCCTTTCTGCTTACAAATCTAGCTTAACTGTGTCATTCTGGAAAGCGATTTACTGAAGACACAGTCCTAGAGTTGAATCGTAGCATACAGTAGTGGTTTCCTCGTGTTCTGTGGATGTTTCTAGAGACACAACATGGTCCTGTTCTACAGCATCCAGGCAACTTGACAAGCCCAAGATACTAGAACGAAATCTTGAGACCAACTGCTTAGCCTGCTCTGGAGGCCATAGGTAGTAATATCAAGCTCCAAAATGATAACCCATTGACCCCATAGAGCTCGTCTGGCGAATGACTTTGTTCAACAACATGGGATCATCAGGAGGGCGTGGCTAGCACATTCACCTGACCTTTCTCCGACGGAGTGCCTCTGGGATGTCGTTAGTTGAAAATTGCTTACAAATCACTCTAGGCAAATAGATTTTACACAGATGACTGCATTTCTGTTTCAGGAATGGCAAACTGTTCCTCAAGCTACTCTTCAGGCCTTATTGGACACGATGCGTCTACATTTTTCTTAAATGCCTTACTGCAGATGGTGGTCATACCCAATTTTGAAATGTCTAGTTGTCCAGTGTATGTTGTGTGACTTTTGTAAAAGTTGGTGGCATACTCCCCAATTTCGTCGCTTTTGATTGTAGACTTTAATTTGCCTACAAGCCATGTCAGTTATGTTTTCAACAAATGCCGTGTTCGTTGATATTACCTAAACGTGTATCAGATTTGCTTTATGGTGTCAACCACGATTTTTATTTTAATTTTAAGCGGCTCTTGACTACTGACGAGTAGTATTTTATGGGATTTAAAAGTGGTCGTCATCATGTGCTATTCGTGTCTGCTGTCATATTTCGCCATCTAACATCCAAGAATCACGGATCAGGTCTGTCCATCTGCCTTGTCAGATGTTGCAAAGTTCTGGGGTCCATTCCTTCTCACAACATGTCTGAAAACCCTGACTGATACGTCAAGTTTTTCTTGTCAGTTTACGACATTCATCAGTCCAGAGGTGGTAAACATGATATTGTTTGTATCAAACTCATATACTGTTTTGTCTAGACAACTGAGAAGTTAGCACAATATGCCAAACACGGGTAAAAGCGAGAAAAAAATAATCGTTACATTTTACTTCTCTGAGATGCTTTTTGTCTCTTTTTTTCTTACATTTAAATTTATTCTTTTTTCGTCTGCGTTCTGGGCAAAGTTACTTTGCTTCGCTACTATTACAACAATTTGCGTCTATACAGGTTTAGGCCAACATCCATTTCGGCCTATCCTGGAGCTCCAGCAGAATCACAAACACAACACTAGACACTGATATCACATTCGGATGCACCCGTAGTCGGTACGAACCGTGACAGCTTTGACAATTATGGCTTTTGCAACAAATTAAGAAATAAACGAAATTGTGTCATAAAAGCCAGGTCTTGGTGATAGTCAAGATACAATCACATTGAGCAGGAAAACAAACAGGGTAAAAAATATACAGCTTTATTTTCCAGCTCTGTAAGAAGCTTGGAGAGTTTGCAGGTCAGTGACGATGAGACATCAACGTTCGCTATTTAGACTGAGTCACGATTGTAATGTCAAGTGGGCAACAGCGGTTAGTCCGAACAGAAAGAACACCGTGAATTCTGGCCGTAGAAACGATGACAAGTTGAAAGAAGCTGTATCTGGAAGACAACAGTAGCAATTAAAAATTATCTATATATATAAAAATCAATGTTTGTGTGTTTGTTTGGTCTCTATAGACTCGGAAACTACTGAACCGATTTAGCTGAAATTTTCAGGATATGTTTGTTGTGATACCGGATTTTGAACCGTCGTGGTTTGAAATTCAACCTGTCACTGTTAGAGATAGGTGACCACAATTAATGCCAAAATATACGCAACTAATATTTATAACTTTAGTGATTTCTAATTATAGCCACGTTAGTAATTGCGCATGCGCCGTATTTACCATTCGCCGGCGAGTTACGTGCAGCCAACGCCTTCTCTAATACTAATACATAGAGTAGGTCGTGGTACAGCAAACAAGACTTTCTCTATTTTTGCCACAATAACCATATTAAACACGATTTCTATTTTCTGGTTTTTTTTTTTCAAACAACCTTCGATGGGGGTGGGGGGGGGGGGGGCAATCGAGGACTATCTCGACGTCAGGGGAGACAGTGACTGCGACATTAACTTCATTAACCGTGTTAGACACGTGCGATTTCTATTTCATTAATATATCCGGAGTATCTGTCTACGAGAAAACAATTGCCTGCGGTTTTGAATTGTTTTAATCGCGACACAGTGGTAGGGACACATATGTCTAATAGTTGTGTTCTCTTTTCATTGTTCCGATTAAGTGGCTGCTTGGTCGAATGGTTAGAACACTGGGTTCAAGTGCGGTAGACCTCGGTTCGAATCCGCAGTAGTTAATTTTCTTTTACCCCGGACTAAAATAATATCCTCATCTGCTCTGTAGTGGTGACAGCACTAGCCATGTTGCCTTAATATTTAAAAAAAAAAAAACAAAAAAAAAAACCAGTAAATGGGTAAACCATTTGATAATTAAATTTGACCATTTCGCATACTTATGATTGCATTGTTAAACTTTCCGATTGCATGGTTACGCTGAAATTTTATAGATTTTCATTTATTTTCATTTAGATTTAGTTCTTTCATCTGTGTTGGAATTTTAAGCTGTGCTGTTTACAATGGCGTTCATTTCCTAATTATGGTGTTTTTTTCCTGTGTTCATTTGCTTTTCAAGTGTTGTTTTTTTTCCTCCCAACTACTTTAATGTGGGAAAGAGTTGTCGGTGAATTTGGGGGGAGGGAGGGGGGGGGGGCAAACTATTAACTGAGAGAGCTTTAAGTCACAGTAACTGCTTTACCCACTTAAAGTAGCAGCAGCAGTAATAGTTGTGGTTGGGCTGTTACACCATAGTGCTCTCATGTGAAGACCGCCGGTAAGGTTATGGCGTTCTTCTGTCGGCAAGTGAAATTATGCATCCTAACCTGACCAGTCTGTGGCGACAGCACTAGCCATGCGGAACCAAATCTTCTGGCTCACGACTCTCTGTCTACTCCGATGGTAACACAGATAGCAGTGACATTATTTTAGTAGTTGTACTGGTACTTGAAGGATGATGTGGTAAATATTACACTAGCCCTATTCACTACCTTTTACAATTCCTGCTCCCTATTTTAGTCCAGATGGACATGGATGTCAATGTCAGTTACAGCAACAACAAAATATCGCCAGTGTGATTTTCAAATCCTTCGAAGAGGGAGAGAGCAGTAGTAAGAGGGGAGGGGGTAATGACTTAAATTTAAGAGAAATTAAAGAGCTTTACACTTGATTTTCAAGTTCTCATTGCCTAATCTATATATATAAAAATCAATGTTTGTGTGTTTGTTTGGTCTCTATAGACTCGGAAACTACTGAACCGATTTAGCTGACATTTTCAGGATATGTTTGTTGTGATACCGGATTTTGAACCGTCGTGGTTTGAAATTCAACCTGTCACTCCTAGAGATAGGTGACCACAAAATGCCAAAATATACGCAACTTTATTTATAACTTTAGTGATTTCTAATAAGCCACGTTAAATTGCGCATTATTTACCATTCGCCGGCGAGTTACGTGCAGCCAACGCCTTCTCTAATACTAATACATAGAGTAGGTCGTACAGCAAACAAGTATCTCTATATTTGCCACATAAATATTAAACACGATTTCTATTTTCTGTATTTTTTTTTTCAAACAACCTTCGATGGGGGGGGGGGGGGGGCAATCAAGGACTATCTCGACGTCGGCGCAGACATTGACTGCGTCATTAACTTCATTAGACAGGTGCGATTTCCATTGTCTTTCTTTTCTAAAAACCTTTGATGAGGGAGAGGGTACTAGGTGAATTTAGTTGTGTGTGGGGGTGGGGGGGGGGGCTGATCAAAGACTATCTCAAATTACGCCACAGCAACGCGTGGCCGGGTACAGCTAGTCGTTTATAAAAGGTAAACAGGATTTAAACTAAATTCTTCAACAGTTATTTTCAGCATTTTTTTTTTCTTTTTCTGAATGATATTTGTTTTCTTGATATAAAGTTAGAGGTGACCATAGCAACATGGTGGCTAACTGGTTTGCTTACATGCCCAAATATCATGTGTTCAAATGTTTACGCAGGCAAAGATTTATTTAACAGTCACCTTGTTTTCCTAGACCTACAAATGAGTTTCATATAATGTTATCTACATTTCTAGGGTTCTAGAAAATTAGGACAGCACGCCTAGCATTGACCAATATGTAGTCGACCATTGAGCTTCGATTGAGCTTCAAACCATAAGATTCTTCTTCTTCTTTTTTTTTTTTTTTCTGTGTCAAAGAATGCCCTACAGCGTCAGGTCAGAAACAGATCTTTGGAATGGTCCCTTTCGTTCACTTCGTATTTAGTACTCTTCGGTGTCTCTGATATTTCGGCTGTTCATATTCTGCGTAGTCGGCCTGTGGTTCTGTTTCCAGTGTATCTGTGTAACGTTGATCTCTCTGGTGTCTGTCGGTTGCCAGTCTTGTTGCCATGCCTGGTGTAACCTGTAGTCCTGTTCCAGCAAAGACGAATTTTACATAACAATAAGAACATTTTCTCTGGACTCTATACTCTGACCGTACGGCTGTGTCTGTAATAAAATAACTTTCTCATAATACATAAAGAAACTCTAGCTATCACCAAAATTATTGCATCTTAAACAATGCTTGTTAGAGTTAACGAATTGCTGCGTAACGGAATCCTGTAAAAGAATCATTATCATCATGCGCCTTGACAGCTGGCGTAGGTGTTCATACATCTCTAAAGATCTCGGTCTTTGATGTTCTGGATCATTCCACTGATGATATTCCTCCATGCTACTGTCCTTAGCCACCCACCATCATTTCCCTTAGTCTGCCTCTTCTTCTACACGTGATCTTTCTAGTCGTCTCGATATTTTCCCCTGGCCACTCTCTGCACATCCGGCCCAATGTGATTATAACCCTACACAGGTTAGACTTTTCCTCTGGTACTCTGACCCACATATCTCCTCACCCAATGTTCTCCAGCATGCATACTTGTCTTGTTGTGTCTTCTGCTTGAGCCATCCACATTTTCCCCTTTTCAGCATCTGACCCTTACGTGCAGCCAGTGGATTTTGCGTATTATATAAATGTATGCGTATTATATAAATATATATATATAAATCTTTCAAACAGAGACTTCTAGTGACATAAATATATTCGTAACGCCATATTGTTAGCTACTCTGTCGGTCCAGCCTAAAATAATAGTACTAGGAAATGTCCTAGAAAGTTTGACAGCAGACATTTTTTTTTAACCACATTACTTATCGAGGACTGATTGGTCTATAAAAAGGAGATGAAGCACCACATGCCTTCCACGTTAAAAGAGTGAAAGTGATCCTTTAAAAAAATATCACGGTACTGGCTATTCCTTCTTCTTCAATTCGTACGCTCGAGTGACTTAATTGTGTTGTGCTTGTTTATAGCAAAGCTGCGATGTTCGTGCCTTAAGTCCGACACATCCGACTTCATCGATCATTTGTTGATAGGGTTAACTTCTTCATGGTAACACTAACAACTATTAGTTAATTGAAAAGAAGTTAAAAAAGAGGCCACTTTTCCACGCCTTCTCGGGTATTGGTAATATAGGACTAGACCTGCATCTTATAGACTAATTAGTTCTCAGTGGGTGATGTGGTCTGCATCACATCGGCTGCTCTCACTTGCCAGGACTATATCTGGTACCCACTAGGAGCCAAGGTCATTACAAAAATGGCGCTCCATCAGGACCCGAACCTATCACCTTCCGATCCGCAGGTGAGTCTCTAGTCGCTACACCACGGCGGCTCCCATTCAACATAACAATGCAACCTAACCTATTATTAAAACTGTTCAGAAGTTTGTAAACATTATACAGTAACTAACATATGTAATCCACAAAACGTCCTGGACTATGCATACTTACGTGAAGAGTTTGGGCTAGAATCTGGTGACATGCCTCTTTTGACATTGCTGGAGTCGGCTACAAGAAACAATTGATAATTAATATCTCAGTATCTGAAGCATTGTTTGTAGTATTAGTCATCATCATCATAATCACCATCCTTATATTATCATCATCAATGTCACCACCATCTTCATCATCAACCACCATGGATGAATTAGAGCAAGCCCTGAAGAAATTAAAACCTAGAAAATCTCCAGGCCCAGATAAGATCCACAACGAAATGCTGCTACATATTGGCCGGTCTGGGAGAGAAGTAGTTCTCAGGCTTATTAATAAAACTTGGAGGTCAAGCAAACTTCCAAAGGCATGGAGGAATGCATATATCGTCCCCATTCTTAAAACCAAAAAGCCTCCAGATGACCCCAAAAGCTACCGCCCGATATCCTCAACATCATGCTTGGGCAAAGTTGCAGAAAGAATGATAAACAGGCGCTTATATTGGTTCCTTGAGAGTTCTGGTGTTCTATGCCATGAACAGGCAGGCTTCAGAACCAACAGCTGCACAGAAGACCAGCTGTTCAGCCTGACACAAAGAATACATGATGGCTTCCAGAATAAGAAACACACAGTGACAGTCTTTGTCGACCTCCAGCAGGCCTATGACAGAGTATGGAGAAAAGGTCTCCTGATGAATATGATGAGCTTAGGAATACATGGCAGATTGTATAACTGGGTGAAATACTTCCTGATAGATAGAACAATCCAGACTAAGATGCACAACGCAATCTCTTCTAAAGAAGTCTTAGAGGAGGGCTTGCCACAAGGCTCATCATTGAGCTGTACACTATTCCTAATCTTTATCAATGACCTGCCGGAACAAATCAAGGCCGAAAAAGCCTTGTACGCTGATGACCTAGCAATATGGCAGAGTCATGAAAATGTGGAAAGTGGAGCCCAAAGACTGAATGGAGACCTTAGAAGACTGCATGAGTACTTCTAAAGATGGAAACTCAAGGTTAACTGTGCAAAGACGGTCTACACAATCTTTACCAAAAGCCACCAAGTAGCAAGGAAGAATATTAACCTGAGGTTAGACAAACACCAAGTGATGAAAGAAGAGCATCCCACATACCTTGGAGTCACACTTGACCGGCAGCTCAGCCTCAAGAACCATATTGAAGACATCAGGAATAAGGCATTGAGGCGGTTACAGTTATTAAAGAGACTTGCAGGTACATCATGGGGATCAGACAAGGAAACTCTGAGGGGCTTATATCTAGGATATGTTCGCTCTGTGATAGAGTAGAACAACTCACTGCTTACAACTTGCTCCAAAACTAACCTAGAGACTCTTGACAGAGTACAAAATAATGCCCTCCGATTAATCTGCGGAGCTATGCAGTCTACACCAACTGCTGCATGTGAAATCCATACAAATGTGGAACCCCTCGGGTTGCGGAGAGAAAAAGCCACTTTAGAAATTTATGAAAGATGCGTTAGAAAAAATCGTAACCATCCTAATAGACATCTTGTAGAAAACTGGGAATCCAAACAAAGAATAAAGCACAAATCGGTTTTATACTGTGTTAATGAAATTCAGGACAGATACCACCTCCCAGAAAGACGTCAAGGAATTCAGAATGTTGCAAGAAACCTACCACCACATGCTCGCTTTAAAGCTCCAGAAGTCCGAACTAAATTTGTAGGCGAGGAAACCAAACAGTCCGACCCAATCGCTCTTATGAACTCATCACTAAAGACCGTTGATTCTTACCCCCAAGAATGGATACATGTCTATACTGTTGGATCAGCATTTAAAGCTACCATTAAAGCAGGTTACGGAATCTACATAGGTTATCCCGATGGATCTGTTGAAGAGATTTTTGATGCATGCGGGGAATTCTGTTCAAACTATGAAATTGAAATAATTGCACTGGAAACAGCAGTATACCACCTAAAGACTGTAATGGATGTTTACCCTTCAAAGGTCCAAAATATTGTCATCTTCACAGATTCAATGTCTGCCCTTCAAGCTCTGGAGGGCAGTGAACGCTGCAGAACTGACATAGCCAAGATAATCCTGGATGCTGATCAGCTTATTACCTCATACAACATCAGAATAGTGATGCAGTGGATTCCATGTCACTCCGGTACACCAGGTAATGACAGAGCTGACAGATTGGCAAAGAAAGGAGCAACACAAGAACAACCACCTACAGCGACAACCCTCCAGACTGCAAAAACACTGATAAGAGCTATAAACAAAGAGACTTGGTTGAACAGATGGGCCATGGGAGACACTGGAAGAGAGGTTTATAGACATATGTCTAGCCCGGATCCTAATGACAGCATTAACCATCTAACAAGAAGGGACCAGGCCACCATATTCAGACTTAGAACGCAACATACTCCACTCAATGGACACATAAACAGAATACAGCCACAACACTCCCCAGAGTGCCAGCTATGTAACTACCCCTACGAAACTGTTGAACACCATCTCTTTGATTGCCCAAAACTCAGTGAGACAAGAAGAACGCTACTCCCTCCGAGACCAGACAAGTGGAACACCTTGTACGGAGGAAAAGAACAGCTTGTGAAAACATGCAAATTCCACTACATGGCATTGGGCCAAAGGGCGAAAGCTCATGCGCCGCTGGATCGATAACAACAACAACAACAACATCATCAACCACCACCACCACCACCACCACCACCACCACAACTGTTGAGTAGGTTTAAAAAAAACAACTTAGTAATTATGTGTGGTCGCAGTGTCTAATAGGAATCAGACTTTGAGCAGTTAGCAGACGTAAGTAAGGAAAACTTCGAATAGCAGGCCGGCTAAATGCATTTTGGCGTCATTCTTGTTCAGAAGAGCTGGAAAACAGTAGCGAAAACATAAAAAACGCTATACGGCTGAAAACTAGCTATCACAAAATATAAATAAAAAGGATAAACAGTGTAAAAAAAAAAAGATTTTTAAACTGTTGCAAACTAAAGCCAGGACATATTAAACGTGAAGGAAACTAATGATGAATTTAGAAAGTGGATACACGCGAAGTTTAAAAAAAAAAATAAAAAAAAAAACTACGGTAAATGAAAGTGCAGAAATAGAAACACAGACAAAAACCTCGCCAACCTATGCAACATCACAGGGAAAACATTATGTAATATATAAAGTTGCTTGACACACAATTGAAACGAACGAATAGTCACTAACATATAATGTCCAAAGAAGAGATGGATCGAAACATCCGAGGAACATTCTGGACAGTCGAATCAAAAATATTCACCCAGAAGTAATTTATCAGGGGATATAATTGTGCGAAAGTAGGAAAAATATACAAACAGTCTGCACAGGATGGATTGGAAACTTCCTTGTCCAAGTGATATTCAATTTAACGTCAATAAAACTTATTGCATAAAATATTTATCATTGTTTAAATGACTGAAGAGAAATGTATCTAACGAAGTTGCCTAAAAAATTGACAACGACACGGTTGTAAAAAATTATGGAGAGATTAAACGAACAAAACGCTCTAGATTGAATTCGTCATCCCTGAATGGGTTCCTGGGTCCCATTGTGGGGGAAAACAAGAACAGACCCAATGCCTTACCAACAAACATGTCGTAGGGGTCTACTAATTGGGGCCTCCTTTGAAGTCGGAGTGCATCTGCCCGAGCAGCAAGGAACAACAAAATACACACAAATAAGCCAGTAAAACGGATGTATACGCAACACTCAGATCCTAGCGCAGAGCCAGTGTCCAAATGGTCGAACAACCAGGATTTTTCTCTGGACTAGCTACAGGTTCAGGAAACGTTTTTTGGATCTGCAGAACGGTGCCCTCAGACCAGTAACGTTTCACTTCAGTTCCCATGTTCACAAAATTATCTTCGACACGACAGTTATGGCCATCAAATCTACATTCATTCTATTGGCCGAACAGCAGTGTGATTCTCATCGGAAATACATCAGCTAAATGATTTTATGGGTTCTTGTTCGTTTTTATAGTATTACATATTTATGTAACAAATATTTTCCTTTCTTGAAACTGTAATTCGAGATTTTTAAAATTTTAAATTTTGATTAATTGATAGGTTATTATTTAAATATCATAATCCTGCACACAAAATTTGAATCGCACCTATTTAAATTTTTTATGTAAACCGACATTCTGACATAATTTGTATTTATCATTATGACTACCTTGCAAGCTTTTTTTTTTTTTTTTTGGAGCTGAGCTTTGCCACATGTAATATTTCTTTTCGTCTACAACGTGAAAGTGCAACTGCAATTTGTAATTCCTCGAGTATCAGACGTTCTTTGTCTTATAATTTTCACACAATATTTTCCGAGTATTCAAATTACTATGAAAAATACAGTAAATACAGTATAAATACAGTAGTATTGAAACCAACTAGTACACAGCAGACTACGAATTATACAGCAGCCCATACATTACAGAGTATATTATACCCTGCCGAAATAATTTTGAATTTTACAAAAGAGTATAACGCATTCAATAGATTGAATATTTTACTGTACATTGTCAATATTTTTTAATCACAGTAGAGACGATGGTTACCGCTTCGTAATGCCGGAATGCTTGGTTCGATCCCAGCTGCGGGCCATGCGCCTTGCGTTGGTTTCGACAGTGGTATCAAGAAAGCCGACCGTTTAAAAAGCAATGGCAAACTACTGGACGTAAATTTGCCTAGAAAAATCACACAACAGCCAGGGGCTGTTAGGGTTAGTTCTGCAACGTCCTGTAAAGGATACGCAATTAACCTTTAAGAGACAATGTTACTGCAATTTTGGGCCAAGATATTTGCTCGGGTTTACCCCTCATCAAAGACAGTATTTGGTTTTCAACCAGTGGTGGTATGGAGTTAACCAGCCTATCTAATATGTGTGGCCTAACACTTTACATCTGAATCCACTATGAGGCCACCTCAGGGGTGCAGGAACCTGGGAGCCTAATTAACTTGAGCCATCACTGCCCCAGTACTTTTTTGCTGTTGGGGGCGCTGGGCGCCTCCCAGTCAGTAAGAGGGCTAAGGGCACCCGTCTGTCCAAAATGTAATGTAATATAATTGTTGTTTTTACAATTAATACTTCACATTTGATATTTTTGTGCTATTCAACACATTATTACTGGGTTTTTTTTTCCCGAAGCTGCTGTAGTGAAGCTGTCTGTGAATCCGAAGGGGTGGGTTTAAGTCGAAACTGTAATTTCTTCAAAAATGACTTTGGCTACCAGGTTGACCCAGCCTCAAAATTGTACCAGGTACCATCTGCAGGAAGTAAAGGCCACCGGTGTGATGTTGGCCATATCAGCCACCGAGTACTGAATGTTCTATATAATATAGATCTGGCCCTGGATGCTAGATAATACATGAAGACATGAAAATGGGTACTTTACTAATTGTCACCATTCACTTAAACATCGCCCCCTTAAGCCCTCGCCTGCCACTTTGAATGTGTCATGATATTGAGCCATATTTTCTTTGTGTCGGCACCCCAGGAATACGTATTTTTGGCCATGATGTAAAATGAATAACATAGAACAACGACTCACCAACCAGCACTTGCACAGCAATATCCTTCAGTTTATTGTAGGAGGACCGGCAGACATAGGTCCCTGCATGGCTGGCGTTGGCTCGGTCCACTTGGAGCGTGCTAACCAAGGCTCCCTGCTCGTAGGAGCGGTAAGTAAATATCACATAGTCTTTGTACCTAGGACCTGATATAATGTTGCCATCCTGCGTAGAGAAATAAAAACATGCATTAAATTATGAATGTTGTCTTTAATATTCACCCCCCCCCCCCCCCCCCCCGTATTAGCAGCATAGCCATGATAATGACCCACACTAATTTAACTGACATGGACCATAGCTCGTCTGATCTGGCAACTTCTGTAGCATGGCCTATTCCAAACATATTAGTGTTACCTTTCCTTTGGAGTAAACAAAGCATGTCGATATGCCGATCATGCTCCATTGGTAACGCATAGTCTCTATAATTCTGTACGGGCGTTGTGCCATAGAGATGAGAAACGTCATCCCTGGCGTTAATTTACATCGCCATAAGCTGTAATTTAAAAAAACGCAATAGAACACTTGTTTGAAGAGACAGAGAGGTGCCAAGAATAATGGAACTGTGTATATACTCCCTGATGAGCCCATACACATACTTCCTGTACTTTTCAAATTCAGATACCTTACTTTAGCTATTCGAATCTTCGTGTGATTATTTGTATGCGATTATTAGAAGTGTCAGCTATTTTCCCACATTAGGGATTCCGTTTATCGTTATCATCCACACAGTTAGCCTTGTAATGTACGGTAACTTTGAACTACACTAATAGTATACATTTGCAGTAGATTAATTCGTCGATAGTTGGTTCAATAAACACTAATGCAAGTACACTGATACTATAAAACGCATTATTCGTAATCTGAAAGCCTCTATTAAACTGAGAGACCGCACCAAGTGTCCATTCGCCGTTATGTAATTTTCACTGATGAAATGCATCCACGTGTACACACAAGCAATTGGTTCTTGCCTCGAAATACTTTTATCGCAGAAAAATAGGACTGCGTCACGACAATTTACGAGGCCGCTTGCTGTTTGTTGGGAAATCTGATATAGGGTTGGCGTAGAGGCATGGCGCCCTTCTGACTGTCGATGTCAAAAGGTATAGGATTCTGTTTTCACATTTTAAGTATCAACTATACTGTGTCATGTGTGAGACTGATCAGTGTACGGCGAATAATGTGGTAAAAACAAATTTCTTCTTTTTCTTATGCCGTCTATCCTCTAAAGAAGCATTGCTCTCAACCAAGTCACACGAAGTCGTTCTATCCTTCGCTATTGCATGCAGCTCAAGCCAGGTCCACCTCTCTAACTCTCTTATTCATGTGTTCTTTGGTCTGCCTTTATTTCTATGCGCTGTGGGTTCCAGTGCAAGACATTCTAGTTATAATGTTCTCAGATTTTCTCAACATGTGTCTTATCCAGCGTCCGTACTTCTTCCCCTTTCGGTCTACTGGAATTTGTTTAAATATTCTCCAAAGCTCAGCAATACTGATATTTTTCATACCAATTCATTTACTATATTCTGCACAGGCACCACCAGTTAATGAATGTTTGTTGTTGTAGACTTATAAGTGCACGGTGAATGATGTGGTCAGAATCTCTTTAATCTATTTATCTCCTAACAAACATTCTGGCACCATATTTAGACTTGGTTTTGGTCACCAGATAGTTGAAAATAAAAAGTAAAAGACCCTTTTACACGCCTTTAGGCGTATCGGGCATACGTGATATAAAAAGTATAAAAAAGATACCAGGTAATATATGTGAAGTTAAGGCGGCCGGCGTCATGTTGACCACATCACCCACCCAGCACCGAATGGTCAGTACAAATATGAACCTAGCATTATGAACCTGATACAGCATTTAAGAATAAAAGGATCTTCCATATTTTATTTGTTATTATTATTATTATTTTTAAAATGTTATACTGGGTTGATCTGAGTGTCCAGGTCAGTGAAATATATCTCCTTCCAGAAACTTTATAGAGTGGGTGTAATAGTAATCGGTGGACAATTTTAGATATACCTGTTTGTTTTTTTGATATTCGTGCATTTTCTTAAAGATGATGATGCATAAACTAACGGTTAACAGAGTCATGATAGTCGAAGTTTTGCTGTACAACGTTACCCTGCATCTTGTTCCTTTCTGAGGTCCACCCATAATGTTGACTTTTATTTTTGTCTTTTTGTCACAGTCCGAAAAGATATCAAAGCAAACGATAAGAACTAGTCAGCTTCACATTATTAGTCAAAAACTACAAGTTAACGTTGCGGCTAGAAATCCTTCATAAGCAAACGACGTACATTGACAATGTTACATTTAAAAACAATGATACACAAAATCCTTTCAAGGAATTCTTTTCGTGACAATTCCATATGTATGTCTGGCTAATTAAAAATATAAGGGACTTGTTAATACAGAAAATATATGCTAGTATGTGAAAGGCAGGGGCCGTAATTCTCCCGTAATTCGCCCCTTAGGCGAGTTTGACCTCATTATATACATATTGCGGTTCTCAAGAGACATACGAAGTGGCTAGACTTGATAGCTGTAACCTTATGTCGAAGACATCTTGGTGGCTACGAGAAATGGAAGCCTCGGCGCTGCTTTGCGCACAGTACTGCACATTAGAAAGATGCTGCCTGCACCTGTCAGCTAGCCGTTACCTAGTTTCAGCGATGCATTTTATATCGCATCTTTTGCAGATTATGGCGTAAATTAGAACTGCGGTTTGACCAATAGAATTCTTTACCCATGTGGAAAGTGGCGTTATGGACTGCAAGACTACCCGCATTGACAGCACACGAACAAGTCATACATACTGCTCAGTGTCAAAAGATAATACCTAAGTGGGACACCTAAGTGGGACGTAACTAACCCTTTATTAAAACAACACTAAGATTACGATCATATGTGTATGCAACTAAAGGAAGTTTGGAGAAAATCGTGCAGGTGGCAGAGTGATCCCGCAGGATAAAGAGGTGCATGAGGAGAAAGTTGAGAAGTTGTTTGCACAGATGTTGTGAGGATGGTAGGTCAAAGAAGAATAAATGTCTGTAGTGGTAATGTTTAGGTTTGGAAGTGACGGCCTTAGCATGATTGAAAGACAGTGAGCAGTGAAAGGAAGCAGAGAAGAAATCCAACATATACTCCATGTAGTATGTAAAGGTAAGTAAGTAAAGGACTCTTTTCGAAGCTTTTAGGCGTAAAGACCTATGTTTTATAGATCAATCGACACAAGATAGGTGATGTGGTAAGCATCATGCCGGCCCCTTTACTTCCCTGGCCGCACCCAGTACCCACTCAAGGTTGGGGCGACCTGGGAGCAAAGGTCATTTTTGAAAAAAGTCCGGCTCCATCAGGAAGCGAACCCAAGACCTTCCGATCCGCGGTGAGCGTCTAGCCGCTCCGCCACGGCCACTTCCCCATGTCGTATGGCCTTGGTTATCTTACGTGTCCACAGCCTTCTGCTCCCGTACCATCAACCACGCCTGATACAGATGCCCTTCCATAACATGAAGTCAAACTATACAGCGTCTTGACGTTACTGCCTCTCCAACTTTCCTGTTGTCACTTCAGCTCGCCAACTTCTAACGATTGCACCAATATGAATGCATTTTTTTCCTGATTGTGTGTTCTAAAGCATACATATTAGTATTTTTTGAGAATGGAGGTGGAGGCATACTGAATGGAGGTGGAGATGTACACACACACACCGTGAGTGTAACTGACTCAGAGAATGTTGAGAAAGGTGGAGACAGGCATACTCCGTGCAGAGTAGCAAGCATCACTTCAGAGGTCCCGGGTAGTTAGCATCCTTTGGATATTTGTTCCAGAAATGCCGGTGTGTTGGGAAATGAGCAGTAGATAGACTGGCCAGTTTCGCACCGTTTGGTGGTGAACTGATGTATGATAGGCTAAAATTGTGATGGCTCTCTGGGAGCGATTGAACAGTGCGGAGGCACAAAAGATCATTACGGTCTGGGGATAATGGAGCTGCGAGGAGCTACCAGGGGATCTGGCCGGCGCTCAACACTCAGTAGAAAGGCGTGGCAAATATACAGTCAGTTACTGGTGAAATCGAAATTGGAACTCTTCGCTTGCTGCTGAAGATGGAGCGCTTATAGGGGTGTCCCGAGTACTGTGATGTCGATTCTTAATTCAACATTTAACATATTACTAGTTTACATTAGCAATGCATTTTGGTGTGCAAACCGTCATCAGCATCATCATTGTAATCGCATAACACTGCGTGTCGTTGAGAAACCAGATCCTGTTGACAGTAAGATGCAATGGACTTCATTTTTGCATGCCTAACGCCTGTCCACTATCGACTGTTAAAAAAAAAAAAAAATCAGTATGCGAGTTTTAGAAACAAGGAACTAACCTTGAACCAGTCTATTTCCTCTGCTATCTGCAGTCCGCCGGTGGCATTGCACTGCAGCTGGATCATGCCACCCCGTTCAACGAATTGAGTTCCTGTCAGTGTGACATCTGTAAGATATCAAGCACATCATTAGTGTCACTGTCGTTTTCTTTTGTCGTTATCGTTGTATGTGTATGTGTGTTGGGTGGGGGTTGGAAAAAAAGTAGGGGCGGGGGGGGGGGGGGGGGGAGGTTAGGTGAGAAGTGCTTCGGTTTAAATTTGCGTCAGTCAATTAAAAAAAAAAAAAAAAAAATAAGATCCCACTTAAACCAAGGCTTAAATGCGTACAAGGAAATGTCATAGGAAGTAAAGCCAGAAGACGTGATGCTGACTATATCATCAATCAAGTGACAGTCGATAGATACAATTATCAGTCTAGCCTAATATGTCTGATGCACTGCTGGTGTAAAAAGAAAGACTTTATTCTTTTTAGGATATGATATATATTAGTGTATTCTAATCAAGACAGGTGTTTCTAATGTTTGACATGAACTGGACAAAAGCAGAAGTTATACGATTAGTGATTAGTGAGAATTGTAATCCTAGTACTCTGGACATATCCATAAGTGCTCTGATCTCCACTTAAACATTTAAAGTAGCGTAAAACGATTGATCACGACGTTATCCCTTTGGGAGCAAGTCATTCGATCCGATTTGTTTTTGAGCGGGAAAAATCGTCACATTTACCTAGCATCACCGAAGGGGGAGCTTTTGGTTATAACAGTGACAGGTTTTTCCTTCATTTTAAAATGGCTTTACGTTGCTTGCTAGAAAGTAGCTATTAAAGGACTCTTGCAGTGGTGGGGATAAAAACAAACACAAATACTTTCCTGACCGACTACGAATTCGTCTACAGGCCACCCAGTGGGCGACCCGGTGGCCGATGATGATATGTTGGAGCAAGTCAACAGTGCTGGTGCTCAAATAGATCGCTACAGTCTGATGAGAATGGCGCTGCAGGGAGTCACCAGGGGATCTGGCCAGATCTTAACACTAAAAGGAAAGGCAAGACTGATGTACAGACAGTTACTGGTGCCGTCAAAATGGCAACTCTTCGCTTGCTGCTGAAAAAAGGAACGGGGCGGTAATGAGAGTGTCCTAAGTGCTATGATGTCGATTCCAAATTTACCATTTAATAACATCCGACTTGTACGCTGTTCTGTGTTGATAATTTAAATATCTGTAACTCTTCCTGAAATGTTAACGTCCAGCAGACTGTATCCCAGAAGGCAACAATCAGGTCACGGACACGTAAAAATGCCTAATCATGCCAGTTCATTTTGCACGGTAATGATGGCAAGGCTTTTGCCGAACGAGTTGTAATCAGCAGCCTTTTCCTTCTTTTAACAGCGTAAGGATATATGTGAGTTTAATCTCATGTAAACATCAAAGGAAGATAGGTGTGTTAAATATGTTGTGACACCTTCACATATTGATTTACTCACTGAAATTAGGCATTGCTTTTTCTATCTATGCATCAGCATATTATTCATCCATCTACTAAACACATATATCACTATATACGCATATATATATATATATATATATATATATATATATATATATATATATATATATATATAGAATACAATATAAAAATAAAGTGTATTATTCCCTTCAATATCTGCTTAAGTCAAAGTGTCTGTCTTGCAACACTGAGATCAAAATATATAAAACGTTGAAAAGACCAGTCGTTTTATATGGCTCTGAAACTTGGAGCAGAAATAAAAGAGATGAGGCCTTATTACAGGTTTTCGAAAACAGTCTTACGATGAATCTTTGGACTTATCAAAGATGCTAACATCGGGGAATGGAGAGTGAGAAGCAACAACTTAACACATAATCTGTTTAAATCACGATTGATCACTGGCATCATGAGAGCTAACAGACTAAAATTGTTTGGGCACATGGAAAGAATGTCAGATGACAGAGAAGTAAAAACTGTATACACCTGAGAGAGGAATGGGCGTAGACCACGAGGCAGACAAAAAGTAAGTTCGAGAGATAATGTCCAGCCAGATCTGCAAACAACTGGTGTCACAAATTGTGAAGATAAGGCCAGCCAGAGAGATTAATGGAGACGAGTGATATCTGCAGCAGTAAACCTCAAGGGCTCAGAATGCTAAAGAAGAAGATGACTATTCTGTGCTACTTTATGTGAAGTAAAAGTTCAGCGTACATTTGACATTATGAATGTTTTTTTTTTTAGATATTTTTTTTTTTTACACTGTACACGTCCGAATAGTTGGTCCCGTTATTCGTATTCGGCGGCCAAATAGTGAAAATCACTATTCGGTGTACAGCCCTAATATATATATATATATATATATATATATATATATATATATATATATATATATATATATATATATATATAAACATATATTATATATAAGCTTTACAGTATCTCGGATTCATCCACTCCATCCACCCACTGAATCCATCGAAATAATGACACTTACGAAACAACAAAAACACCACACGCCCACCTAGCCGTTTATCATGTTATCTAGATGTTAACTGGCCGTTACCCTAGCAAATGAGTTAAATCTACCGAAATACCCGCCTACTTACCTAATTAACTTAATTTTATATTTACTCGATGGATTAACAATATGGCACACGGGTGTAACCCATAAGTGCTCCGTTCTACTTCTAACTTAAGTCTGAGTCTGAAGATTCTCAGCGCAGTGTACGAACTCCGTTGCACCGGCGAGGATCCTGAAATACTTTGAGTAGATTTTTAACTCTAAATTGTGCTCGTGCAGTGCCGTTAGGCTACTCTTTTCGATTTCCAACTGCCAAGGGATATGTTACGTGTGCAAAAATACACACGGGTGTCCGACCTTACTTCTCAGGTACTTGGGGAAATTACTAGAAGTCCACTTGAAACCAACCAAGCCATCGCCGGGGCTTGAACCCGTAACCTCATGCACTCGAGGCGGACACCAAACCTTGAGACCACTTACCCTCCCCCACCCCCAAATAATCAGCTTGTACCTAGCTAGCCAGCTAGCTACCTACCTACCAAAAAAAAGTATCCTCATGTCTATTCATTTACATGTCTGTCTTCTTACATATCATTAAGCCTGTCTAAATGTCTGCCTGCCTAAATGTTTGTCTTTCTTTTAATAATTGTTAGTAGAAAATTATCACATGTAATTTAAAAAAAAAAAAAGTTATTTGAGCAATAAAATTAATTACTGCATTTGACAGAAGCAGTGGCAATTAAGAAGTCAGTGCTGCAGTGTGTAAATCAAAAGAACACACTGTAAATTTCACACTTCCGTAATACTCGCGTGCGTGATTGATTTTGAACTTTCTTTGGCTATATATAGAATTTAATAGCTGGTAATGTAATATTATTTTTCACTCAACAGGGATCTGTTTTGTGATTTGTTGTATGCACATGATGAGATACAACAAAATAAGTCATGCAATAAATGTATAATGTATTGCTTGTGTCCGCATTATGTAAATTCACTAGGGGGAAATATTGTTGTGTATTTATTAAAAATACTAAACAAAAGATTAGAAGATATGAACTTTCAGAAAACAGTTCCAGGCTTCACATGAGCAAAATCAATTTAACAGTTTGTAATAATGTAATGTCTTCCATGCGACATGATTATGGAAATGAAAAAGTCTGCCTGTGTTAGTTTGAACGAGCGATGTGTTGCATAAGGAAACATTAACTCAGAATATAATTTAATAATCGTAGCCCATAAGTTGTGATTTCTTTAGCAGTCTGTGCGTTTCGCTTTGGTTTTGAAAACCGGAAACTTAAGATATTGCAACTGTTGTAAAGTTCTGTATACATTGCATAATGAAGTCAAAATGGCTATAGGAAGAAAATGAAAATGAGCTGTGGGAACTGTCAGTCTTCGACTGAGATAATTCTTAGACAATGTTTGGAAGAACTGTTAGACATGGATCAGGAAAACTGTATTGCATGGAGTGGAAGAATTTTCAGACATGAATTTTGAAATGTTGTTATCCATTGATAGCAGGGTACGGATTAGGAACATTTGATGCGCTAAGCACTTACAAAATTTAGTGCCCCCCCCCCCCACTAGAGCCGTCTTAACAGCATTATGGGCCTCTGGACAATCCACTTTGCTGGGGCTCCTACGACAACGACCCATAGGAATCAGCAATGAATGGTCACTTGTCATACACAGATTAGCATAGGGCCCTTACACTAGATACCCCCCAACTCCTCCGCAAGTGCCCAGTAGGCATATGCGTTACGATTACACCGATGTTTCTATATATATGTTTGAACACACACACACACACACACACACACACACACATATATATATATATATATATATATATATATATATATATGCATGTGTGTGTGTGTGTGTGTGTGTGTGTGTTTAATTTAAAAACATTCAGCACAAACAATAATAAACCACGACAAATTTTTGTAATAATCGAAATTAAACAAAACCTACAATTACATTGAAAATAATGTCTTCCTTTTGGGGAATACTTTCCCTTTTTCCCCCCTTATATTTGAACAGTTTTCTCCTACTTTTAAAAATTGCATTCTTTGGTCAGATCCGCAAATCTAATCTTATGTAACACTATACTTAATATAGATAAGGCATCCAGCCTGACTTGTTGCATTGTTGTTCTGACAGAGATGTCCTCAGCACTTTTCCTTAGTTACTTTCATAGCGTGATATAGAACAGGGAGTAAGTCATGCTATTTGTTGGGATGGTCTGACTTGTCTTTGGATGACGTATCAAGGGCACGCTGACTTTCGTCTGTCATTTTGAGGAGAGGAGAAGGAGGCTTTGTAAGTCTGTGCGGGTGACTCTCACTTGTAGTTTTTAGTTGTTTTCTGCCTAAAATATGTAGAGGTTACAGCAGGGAGGCTGAAGAACTGCTTGCAGTTCTGAAGGCTTGCACATAATATATTTTTGTACCCTGAATTAAGTTTTGTGTGGTTCATGAAGGGAATGCCATTAACCTTAATGACTGTCGTATCCTATCTCCTGCCATCACATGCCTTTTACTTATTATGCTCTGAATGTCACGGCCAGTACTGATTTCCTTGCTTAATAGTGCATATGCTTGATCTCCTGCTTAAAGTCACACCTGCGTCTGCAAACATGTATTATCTGAGGATCTAATGAATCTAACTACCAGATTTACAGCTGAGTTCACTTTAGTGGCTTCTCTTGTCCTCGTCTTGACACACAGGCACACACATACACACACACACACACACACACACACACACACATATATATATATATATATATATATATATATATATATATATATATATATATATATATATACTACAGATTATGTGTGAAACTTCTATCTGTGAATGTGTTTCCCTAGGAATGACCTCGCTGGACTACGATAAACTCCAGCTACCATCCACACAAAACAAGACTTAATATTAACAAATATACTAGGCACCTCGTACACAGCACAAGTAATTAGGTCACAATTCACCCTAAGTTATGCTGCATCAACGATCAGTATTACACACAAGGGTAGAGCATTTACACTGTTTATTCAGTTAATAAGGAACTCTGTGTATGATGACTAACTTTATAGTGTTACTGTTTAAGAGTGTAGGAAAAATCTAGTTCCCCGATGTATTGCAAGGCAAGTAATAAAAATAAAATAAAAACATTGCGCACTTAAATAAGGCTTAAGCTCTTAGGCCCGCACCTGAACGGAGCTTACAACCTTAATTTGTTGTAGCGGTGCATCTGAAAGTAACAATACTAATTATGAATAAAGATATCTCAAGCTGTTATCATTTGCTTTGTACACTATGAAAACTGCAGCCTTGGAAAACGGACTACGGTATAGGCAGAAAAAATGCAATAACATACAGAGAGTAATACAATGGTACGTGTATTTGATCTCATGCATCTGTATAGCTTGAGAAATTTCATTACAAAAACGTCGATGAGAAACCATCATTTGTATACAGAACGCGATTATTATATTACCCAACATGGGGAAACTGCTTTCAATCTTGGTAAATGAACACAATTTTGGGTTGATTCTAGATTCAGGGATGTAGAAGAGGCATAAACGCACTTGAGTTGCCTCGCGCCTGATAAAAGGACGCTGCAGAGATAGGAAAATTGTTTGAACGAATGCTACCAAAGATTGCCACCGATAAAAAGTAAATACGATATTGGATTATTCTTTAATAGGCTGATGTATAAACCAAATGTTCGAGGGAAAAAAAAATATAGATGGAAAATATGAAAATTGCAAAATAGTAGAATTATTACCCCAAAAAATAAATAAATAAATAAAAACCCTTATTCTTCTCTTTCTTCTTTCGTCCGCTTGAAATAGTTTACCTATGTCTGCAGTGTTGTCTCTTGTATGAAACCTTGCTGTCTTTTGTAATTCACTCAGCGACCCGTAAAGTTTGGCTTACACCGGTGTCTCTCTTGGCCATAAGTTTTGCTTTGATATATTGTAGTTGGGACAGTTCTGGAGGACATGATCTGTTGTCTCAGGTGCCAATTCACATGTGCACATGTCTGATTTGACGATTTTAAATTCTGTGTTCAAGTCGATTGTGTCCTGTTCTAAGGCGTAGAATAAACAGTAAAAAAAAAAAAAAAAAGCAATAATTTAAGCCTTAGTTCAAGTAACCACTATTTAGTTATGTAGATGTCATATTATAAATGGTGAGTGTCGTTACATGTCGATCCAGCCAACATATCCACCAGGCTATGTCCTTCAGAAGTAAAGGCGACCGGTGCAATGCAGACCACAACTAACCATCCAGTGCCATTCTGTCATCATCTATGTGAGTCTAGCATTATACTACGCCCAGTGAGTTAGCTAGTTAGGTGGGTTATCATCCTTGCCCTCTGGACATGTCCATAGGTACTCAGATCCTTACCTCATTATGAACCCCAGCGTCTAATGGCTAATAGTACCAGTTCTATGTTGATTAACAAGTCCTCAGATGTGCCTGGTGTGCGTCTCGTTTTTTGCTGTGCCGATCTTAACTCCCAAATTTATCATTCTAGCGAGTGATGTAGATTCACTGCCCTCAAAGTCCTCCAACCTCCCTATTTCTCAGAGGGCGATAATAATATCGGCATGATTCATAGTTTGACGTTCAGTACTGATAAAGGATCCGGCCAACATATGAGCTCTTTCATTTACATCGAGGCCCTCGTTTCCCAGAACGAAAATAAAGGTGACTCCATGAACTGTAGACATCTGTAATGACTCAAGCCACTGTCTCGCACCGAGCCAGCTTGAGTTTTTCTGATTATACTAAGAATAAGAAGAAACTCTATAGGGGAGCATGTACAGTAGGAGTCTACCAATGATCAGTAGAAGTGATCTCTCGTCGACAAATGTTTCGTCCCACGAGCTCCTAGACATTTTCAGAGAGTGGGCCCACTTGAGTTCATCAATCTTAGGGTTGATCTGCTCCTGCTGCACGTATTATCGGATGTTCTCGGACAGGGACAAGACGAAATTGGTGACTGTACAAAAAGGTACTGTGAGATTTGAAGTGTATTTACATAGTCGCTGCGTTAGCATAATTAGAGCAGTCAGCTTACCTGGAGGACCAAGTGGCAAGCGTATGGTTGGTTTATCGGACACATGTTAGACTTTGCTGGCAGGTGACAGAGGTAACCGGCAGACATTTTGGTCATGATGGACTTTAAGGGGTAAGACTTTCTTTTTCACCAGATACCCGGACCAGCTCACCGAGGCCCATCCCCCACGACGTTCCGTTGTGTCCAGAGCCAGCTCGAGGCCTTCTCCGCAGCCTCACCCAGTTGTTTTAGTGCTTCGTCTGCGCTCATTTCCTCGCAAGCCCAGTTGTTTAGTCACATTGTACATAGAAGTGGTGTCAGCTCTGTGGCTAAGTCGATGCGAACGCTTTGTAATGCCGGGATGCCAGGTTCGATCCCAGCTGCAGGCCATGCGCCTTGCGTTGGTTTCGACAGTGGTATCAAGAGAGCGGACCGCCCAGAAAGAATGGCAAACTACTGGACGTAAATTTTCCTTAAAAAACCCACTTAACAGCCAGGCGGTGTTGGGGTTGGTTCTGCAACGTCCTGTAAAGAATACGCAAATAACCTAACATAGAAGTGGAAACGAGACCTCTTGCGCCTACCTCGACGGCGAAGATTCTTGCTGTGTACGCTGTGTCTCTCCCTAGAACATCCGCTAAGTCACTGTACTTCTCGAGCTTGTACGTGTGGCTTTCGTCCATTCGCGACTCATATGGCACGGTCAGCTCGATCAGGATGAGCTGACGTTTCTCCGCAGAGCGTAGGACTATTTCGGGTCGCTGGCCAATCTTCCGGATTAACTCTGGGTACTTTTCGTGACATTTATAAATCTGCCCAGCCTTGAGGAAGCGCACGGGGACGACGGTAGGACTGGCCCTCGCACTACCTTGGTCCACAACGGTCGCTAACTCTTTCAGGACCTTGTTGTGGCGACACTAACTGAATCCCTGAGTACACATGCACGAGTGTAGCTTTTGTGTTTCGAGCTATGCGAACGCTTGCGTTACTGCCATCACCTCCATCGTCATGCTGCTGGTTGTCACGGAGAAGGCGCCTTTGGATTCTTTGACTGCTCTGCCCGCTGAGCGTGCTGTGGACGTCTATGCGCTCTTTGCTGGCGTATAACTTATACGTCTGTGTAGATCAGTATATCTTCCTCGTCTGAATTTTCACTGATGACAGCGTTGACCTCTGTATTGACAGCGACAAGATTCTGCGCTCCGCATCCCCTGTTGAGTGTGGCTAGACATAGTAATGTGAAAAAAAAGGTGCAAGGCACGTGTATATACTCTGCACTAGGGGTGATGTTGTTAGGCTGCATTTTTTGGCTTGATAATATTTCCTGCCCGACCTAGCTATGATATCCCCCTCTTCAGCCTGTCGCCCTTTTCCCTGAAAAGCGTTTGATGCAGTCGGTGTTTTTTTTCAGTGCATATTTTAAGGTGTGTCCAAGCCCTCCACATCTTGACACTTTGGGTCCTGGTAGGAAAGTCAAATAGATATCTCATTGCTAAAAAGCAAGTGTCTCTTGTACATCATAAAATAATTCGAACGGTTTCATTTTGCACCTTTTTCAAGTCGTTCGATATGTGTAGCACTGACAGCGAGGATGGCCAGGTAAAGGACGAGCCCGTAGAACACTAGTATTATAATAGTAGTCTCTGCTCGGTTTTGTAATCAGCGATACTTCTTCTTCTTCTGCCTTTCTATCCCCCAATGGAGCATAGGCCGTCAACCAACTCACGCCAAGTCGTTCTATCCTTCGCCATTGCATGGAGCTCTCCCCATGTCCTCCCAATCTTTCTAACCTCGTTCTCCAGCTCTCTTCTCCATGTGTTTTTTGGCCTTCCTTTATTCCTATGCCCCTGTGGGTTCCAATGCAAAGACATTCTAGTTATGCTGTTCTGTTTTCTCAGTGTGAGCCCTATCCAACGCCAGCGTCTTTTCCTCACTTCCTGATCCACTGGAGCCTGTTTAGTTCTCTCCCAAAGTTCTACATTAGTTATTCTATCATACCATTTTATTCCCTCTATTCTGCGCAGGCACCAGTTAATGAATGTCTGTAATTTATTAGTAATTGCCTTGGTTGTTCTCCATGTTTCCGCCCCATACAATAGTACTGATTTGACATTAGAATTAAAAATTTTTAGTTTAGTATTTCTTTTAATTTCTTTTGACCTCCACAAATTCCCTAGTGCTATGAAAGCCCCTCTTGCCTTTTGTATTCTTATTTTAATATCTCTATCAGTTCCTCCATCTTTATCTACAATACTGCCTAAATAGGTGTACGACTCCACGTCTTGGAGTGGGGTGCCATTAAGAGAAACCACATTACTATTTGCCTGATTTATTCTCATTATCTTTGTCTTTCCTTTATGGATTTTCAGACCAAGCTGCTTTGATCTCGCATTAAGTATATTTAATTTATCTTGCATCTGATTCCGTGAATGGGACAGAAGAGCAATATCATCAGCGAAGTCCAGATC
Source organism: Candidula unifasciata (assembly GCA_905116865.2). Taxonomy (NCBI): domain Eukaryota; kingdom Metazoa; phylum Mollusca; class Gastropoda; order Stylommatophora; family Geomitridae; genus Candidula; species Candidula unifasciata. The sequence goes on along the minus strand of CAJHNH020002212.1, from coordinate 8,384 downwards.
ATCAAGCTGTTTTGTAGGGGTCCACTGAATTCCATTCTTGGTGTTAGCAGTTACTGTTTTCATAGTCCAGTCTATAGCCAGTAAAAATAAGAGAGGCGACAAAAGACATCCCTGTCGCACACCCGTTTTTATTTCAAATGCATCTGTTAGCTTTCCGTCATGAAGAACTCGACATTTCATGTCTTTATATGTTGCCTTTGTCGGCTCTGTGGCTAAGTCGATGCGAACACTTCGCTTCGTAATGCCGGGATGCCGGGTTCGATCCCAGCTGCGGGCAATGCGCCTTGCGTTGGTTTCGACAGTGGTATCAAGAAAGCCGACCGTCCAGGAAGCAATGGCAAACTACTGGACGTAATTTGCCTAGAGAAACCACACAACAGCCAGGGGCTGTTAGGGTTGGTTCTGCAACGTCCTGTAAAGGATACGCAACAACCTTTTTTATATGTTGCCTTTACTAAGCTGATAATTTTCTGTGGGATTCCATAGTGCCCCATCAATTTCCAGAGAGATTCCCTATCTATGCTGTCAAATGCTTTTTCATAGTCTATAAATCCAATGTAAAGTGGTGAGTTCAGTTCAATGCTTTGCTCTATTATAATATGTAATGTGGCTATCTGATCAGTACAGGATCTGTTTGACCGAAAACCTGCCTGCTCATCTCTTAGCATTTTATCAATAGAATTAGCGATACTCCTCAGTGCAAATTGACCTTTGCATGCTTTTGCTATCACATGGTCGACATGCTCCCTGAATGACAAGCTATTATCAAACCTCATGTTATCACGTTGGTTCTGATCAACACATTATCACCCATTTTCACTTCTGGTAAGTTCGTCTTGACAATGTGATCGTTCAAAGAGAAACATGTCACTGCCTTTGAATGATTGACGTAGATATTGGAGCCATCACACCACGCGGGAAATTCGATCTAGTTCGTTATGCACTGTGTTGGCGATCTCTCATCTGTTGCGTTCTTGTCGATCCATCAAAATGTCATCAGCGAACGACAAAGTCCTTCCTTTTCCATTCAGTTGCTTCTCAGAGATCATCACCGTATACACGCTGAACAAGACTGGTGATCCCTGGACTTATTACTTGAGTACTACCTTTCCATGGAACAGGACCGCAGCAATCTAGAGAATCAAAACAGGATTTACTTCTAATAGGTGCATTTTCCCGAAGAGTCTCTGGCGCGAATAAAGTCCTTTGCTTACTAAAGTTAACTATGATTTATGTATCTGCGTTCTAGACTAGCGGACAAGAAGGTAAAGTGGCCCTAAACCTAACATATTTGTTAACCGCTGTGTTGGATTATTTCCTAGATAACCCATTACTCAGGCCACACAAATGTAGCTTTTTTTCAGATACATTGTATTGAATGTGATACACGTATATAATTACAAATATATACTGATAACAGTGTATTTGAAAATACAGACAAAAGATGGAGAAAGTATACCGACAGAGGCTACAGTAATAGAATGCCTTTTCAAATAATTTCTGAAGAAAATAAATAATTTTATAAATATGTATATGTATGATTATATTTATTTATATATATTAAGACTATCATAATTTGTAGAGCCATATAATGCATTATATATATATATATGTATATATATATATATATATATATATATATACACACAAGCATATATATATATATATATATATATATATATATATATATATATATATATATATATATATATATATATATATATATATATATATATATATATATATATATATATATATATATATAAAAGAAATAAAACAATTCCACTTTTGTATTCTTTTAGTTACATGTGTTAGTAATACATTTGTTAGTAATACAGTGATCTGTTGTTCTTATAATATAAATTTAAAAAAAAAGGATTCGAACTAACCTGGACTCGTAATAGGAGGTCCTGTTGATAAAAATCGTCAGAACATTATTATACCGTTGATAAAATATGTTAAAACAACATTGTAATATCTAATGTAAATAGGTTATGATACGCTGAAAACAGAAATAAACACTACTACAATTAATTATTCAAGACTTAAATTACCATTGTAGCAGGAATACACCTTAAAGAAAGATGTAAAGACTCAGACTGCTAATACAATATAATTCCATTTTAGAGGAAATAATTTACTATAGCAAATAGTTCAGCATATAACATATATCATATATCAAACGTTGAAGTTGGTTTGGCCATGTCGTCAGAGTGGAATTAATATTCGTCGAGGCCGGAATTTTTTGAAAATGTCTCTTGGATTTGAATGTCTTAAGTAAAATAATTATTGCTCTCGAAATACAGGCCCAAAGAATACCTATCGAATACTGACTGACTCATTAAACATCGTGTACCTATTAAGCCTCGAGTCATTGAAATGGTACGTTAAGCTTAATAAAATTTCTGTTTTCGTCACCAAGGGTTCCCAGCCCATTATCTGATGACCCCCAAGGGCATACCAAGGAACGCATAAATACAATATTGTGGACCAAAGAATAAAATAGGAAAAGGGGGAGGGAAAGGAAACAAAAACATGGTTTAACAACCATGGTGAAATAGATTTAGTAATCTGCAACTGTAGGCATCTATCTGCTATGTTCTACAATACATCACAATCTTCCATTGGTGTCCATGATGTTTCAGAGAAGGCGTAATTGGTTGCCCAACACTCGATTGTTGGAACTGATAATGTTCTTTCTTTTTTGTACAACTTCTTAAATGCCGTTAAGTTATACATCTTTCCTGGGGTACACACTCGCTCTCGAACCAACATTGCTAAAATATAGCATCGTGTCGGTACATGGTGTTGCGGATTTCTAATATTTTCACAAACTGTTGACAACGTTCTTCACTCAGGATTGGGCTGTTGAACAGTAGACTGTCCTCTGGCATCTCATCTCTGAAGTGTCGATTTCACGTATGTGATTTTTTTTTTTTTTGGACACTGCTATGTTTTTCATTGGCAGCATATGCTGCTTGTTCTTTCTTCTTCTTTTCTCTACCCCTGAAATGCCTAGCGGCGTCAGGAGAGGAAGAGATCTCTAAAACGGGCCCTTCTGTTCGCTTCGTATATAGTACTTTTCAGTGTCTCTGATATTTCTGCTGTCAATATTCTGCGTCGTCGCTTCTGGGTTTGTTGCCACTGTATCTGTATTACATTGCTCTCTGTAGTGCCCTGTTTGCTGCCAATCTTGTTACATGGTTAAACCATTTGATTTGTTTATATGGTACTTATATAATATATATTTGTATGTGTATGTTTTTATGTATGTATGTATGTATGTATGTATGTATGTATGTATGTATGTATGTATGTATGTATGTATGTATGTATGTATGTATGTATGTATGTATGTATGTATGTATGTATGTATGTATGTATGTATGTATGTATGTATGTATGTATGTATGTATGTATGTATGTATGTATGTATGTATGTATGTATGTATGTATGTATGTATGTATGTATGTATGTATGTATGTATGTATGTATGTATGTATGTATGTATGTATGTATGTATGTATGTATGTATGTATGTATGTATGTATGTATGTATGTATGTATGTATGTATGTATGTATGTATGTATGTATGTATGTATGTATGTATGTATGTATGTATGTATGTATGTATGTATGTATGTATGTATGTATGTATGTATGTGCATGCATGCATGCATGCATGCATGCATGCATGCATGCACGCATGCATGCATGTCTGCATGTATGTATGTATGTATGTATGTATGTATGTATGTATGTATGTATGTATGTATGTATGTATGTATGTATGTATGTATGTATGTATGTATGTATGTATGTATGTATGTATGTATGTATGTATGTATGTATGTATGATGTATGTATGTATGTATGTATGTATGTATGTATGTATGTATGTATGTATGTATGTATGTATGTGTGTGTATGTATGTATGTATGTATGTATGTATGTATGTATGTATGTATGTATGTATGTATGTATGTATGTATGTATGTATGTATGTATGTATGTATGTATGTATGTATGTATGTATGTATGTATGTATGTATGTATGTATGTATGTATGTATGTATGTATGTATGTATGTATGTATGTATGTATGTATGTATGTATGTATGTATGTATGTATGTATGTATGTATGTATGTATGTATGTATGTATGTATGTATGTATGTATGTATGTATGTATGTATGTATGTATGTATGGTATGTATGTATGTATGTATATGTATGTATGTATGTATGTATGTATGTATGTATGTATGTATGTATGTATGTATGTATGTATGTATGTATGTATGTATGTATGTATGTATGTATGTATGTATGTATGTATGTATGTATGTATGTATGTATGTATGTATGTATGTATGTATGTATGTATGTATGTATGTATGTATGTATGTATGTATGTATGTATGTATGTATGTATGTATGTATGTATGTATGTATGTATGTATGTATGTATGTATGTATGTATGTATGTATGTATGTATGTATGTATGTATGTATATATAATATATATATATATATATATCAATATATAATATATTATATATATATATATCTTATATATATATCTTCGCCTTTCTATCCCTAAATGGAGCATGGAGCTCTCACCATGTCCTCCCATCTTTATAACTTAATTCTTTAGCTCTCTTCTCCGTGTGTTTTTTAGCCTACCTTTATTTCTATGCCCCTGTAGATTCCAACGCGCAAAGTCAATGTTTCATTTCCCTTACAACTTCCATTGTTCTCCTTGTATCATACAGAGTTTTAACACACACACACACATACACACACACACACAGGTATATATATATATATATATATATATATATATATATATATATATATATATATATATATATATATATATATATATATATAAATCAAGTGTATGATCAGTGCAGAGTGTGTGTTTATTCAACACACTACTAATATAAATATAGAAGGGCAAAATAAGGTCCCACGAAAGCTATCAGCTTATCACTCCTGCCATGATGTGTTTCTCTTGGCACCCGGATGTAATATTTTTAACACCTTTATTTACATATGTGGCACGTAAACCAGCTAACGACGTCACAGAATGATATAAGGAGCAGGCACATAATTTCTTATGAATATGTGTTTAGCCCAAGAATTGAGAACATGTTGGAGTATCTAAAAAAAAAAAAAAAGATATTTCAAGTTGTAGTAATTGTATTACACAAACAGATACCTCGGAGTACTAAAGTGAATCTTATCAGAACTATTTTTTGGCTAACACTATGCTATCACTGCCAAACGTGGACACTTACATCCTCTAATGAACGTAAAATTGTGACAACAGAGATGAAATGCAGGAGTTTCAAGGAAAGACAGAATACGAAATCATGAAATCAGACGAATGCTAGGAATAAAGCCAGTCTTACAGGTCGTCAAAGAACAACAAACGAAGTGGTTTGGACACCTAACAAGAATGCCCTGGTAATATCTGCCACAGCGAGCCATACTAAAACGTTACAACGGGTATAGAGCGAGTGAAAGATCTCGGAAATATAGAGTGATGGCATTAAAAACAGCCTTACAGAAATGAACATCAGTCTTAATAGTGCTCTTGACAGAGCTTATCAACGAACATTGCATCTCCCCTCGACACTTCGATGAGGTACAAGGTGGAAGAGAAGAAGAAGAAAAAGAAGTAATTGTATTAGTAATATTAAGAAATCAGCAGAGAATCACGAATCAAAATGGAAAATAAATGGATTAAGGAAACGAGAACGCCCAACAGAAACCCTAAAACGAACGTTGATTAGAGAGGCCACAGCTGTTGCATACAATGCATACAATCCAGTCAGATTTGTAAAACGAATGTGCACGCATCACTCAGGTTGTA